>OVAY01000499.1:0-56328 GCA_900406395.1 Kernera saxatilis
AAAAAGTAAAAACAAAAATCGTTTTGTAAACATTTACATACATTTCTCATTCTTCTGTTCCGATTCAATTGATAAATTTTAAAATTTTAAAATCTAATTCGATTTGAGAAGAGTGAGAAAGTTCCTCATTGATCAATAATTCATCAAATTGTGTGCCAGCAAACATGTACGAGTTCAGTATAAAAAAAAACCCAAAATCTTAAAGACCAAAATCTGGAAGGAAAATATTCAAATAAGGGAAAGAACGAAGAAGATAGGAAAAAGAAAGAAAAAACTAAAAAGAAAATATTGTTTATTTAATAGAATTGATGGATGATCCAATTGAATTTGGTTATAGGTGGGTATTGGTTGGTTGGGTCTGTAATTTTTATTAGTTTTGAAGGTTATACGGTCTTTAACTTTATTTTCGACTTAAAAAAAAATGAAAAATAAAATAGTTTTTATAAGAAGAGTAATAGAGAATTTTGGTGAGGTATGAGGAGTATTTGAGCAATTGATCCGCTTAAACCCCAATCTCCTTCTGGAAAAGTTGCTCTCCTTTGTTGATTTCTGGGTTTACGCTTCTTTCGACTTTATGGGTTGCGGAGCTTAGTTTCAGTACAAGTTCGTTTTTTTTTGTTGGAAAGAGCTCTTAACTTCATCTTCATGGCGTCTCTCTCCTTCACCCAATTCCTATCATTCCCCAGGTCCTTTTGCTTCTCTCTCCCCTGTTTTCTAATCTTAGGGAGTTTTCGTCCATGGGTTTCTATGGATTTGGCGCAAAACTGCTTCTTCTGTGTGTTCTTAGTGCCCAGAAATGTGCGTAATTTAAGTTGTGCTTTTCTTATCTTTCTAAAGGAGAATGATTTGAATTTAGGGAGATTTTCTTTTCTTTGTTGCCACTTTCTTGTTCAATTTAGGTTACTATGAACGGAGATTATGGAAAGCCATGCGTTTCTCTTTGATAATTCCACATTTGATGTCATGGTTTTCTCATAGCCGTGTTTAATTTTGGCAGATGCAATGCAGATGTTCCTTGTTTCCAGTCACTGGGTTTTGTGAAGCTTCGAGGTGAAAGATGGAATGGGAAACAAACCTTTTTTATGGCTGCTGGTAGGAAAAAGTTATCAGAGTCGGCACCTATTGATGACGAAGAAGATGGTGGAAACGGGGCGGTCGGGGGAAAGAAATCTGCTAAAGTTCCTAAGAGAGGTGGTGCTCGAACAACGAAGAAGAAGGTGGTAGCAAAGGATGAACCATTAGAGGAAATCTCTGAGCTTTTGGTAGATAATGATGTTTTAGACAAGGAAAGCGACACAAAGACAGCAAGTAAGCCACGGAGAACTAGAAGGAAAGGTAATGACTTTATCATTTTCGCAGCTGATGTCCTCAAAACTTGATTCAACGGTTTCATAATTTGAAGCCCTACACATGTACAGCTGCAGCAGCTTCTTCTGATGTGGAGGAAGGAGAAACCGAGAAGAAAGTGAGACGAAAGAGGACTACTAAAAAAGATAAAGAAATGGAGGATGGTTTAGGGAGTAGTACATATGATGAGGTTAGTGATGTCGAGGAAGCCTCGACTGTTGATAGCACTGATGCCGAGAGTGAAGAAGAAGAGATTGATCTGAATAAACATGAAAGTGAAGATATTAGTCACACATATGGATGGCCTCCTCTTGTGTGCTGCTTTGGATCTGCACAACATGCTTTTGTGCCCTCGGGAAGGCCAGCAAACAGGCTTTTAGATTATGAACTACAGGAACGGATGAAAGATGCGGTTTGGGCCCCGGAGAAGTATATCCGGGCTCCTGGAGGATGTGCAGGAGGTGTTGCTATTGCTCTTGCAAGCTTGGGTGGTAAGGTTGCTTTTATGGGCAAACTTGGGGATGATGACTTTGGTCAAGCCATGTTGTATTACCTCAATGTGTGCAACGTCCAAACGAGATCAGTCCGGATTGATGGTAAAAGGGTCACGGCGTGTTCTACTATGAAGATTAGCAAGAGAGGTCGCTTAAAATCGACTTGCATCAAACCCTGTGCAGAGGATTCGCTTTCAAAATCTGAAATCAACGTTGATGTGCTCAAAGAGGTAAATATTGTCCCGGAGATTTTGAACATTTGAGTTATTTAACTCTTTTTCTTGTTCACCAATCTCTTACTCTTAACTTTGGTGCAGTCGAAAATGTTCTACTTCAGCACGCATTCTCTGCTCGACAAGAAGATGATGTCAACTACGTTACAAGCCATCAAGATATCAAAGAAACTAGGGAATGTCATTTTCTATGACTTAAACCTCCCCTTACCGCTATGGCAATCCCGGGAAGAAACTAAGAGTTTCATACAAGAAGTGTGGGATCTTGCAGACGTAATTGAAATCACAAAACAGGAACTCGAGTTCTTATGCGGAATCGAGCCGACTGAAGAGTTCGATACGAGAAACAATGACAGCAGTAAGTTTGTTCACTATGCGCCAGAAACAGTGGAACAGCTTTGGCATGAAAATCTCAAGGTGTTGTTTGTGACCAATGGCACTTCTAAGATCCATTACTATACCAAAGAGCACAATGGTGCTGTTCTTGGAATGGAGGATGCTCCCATTACTCCTTTTACGAGGGATATGTCAGCATCTGGAGATGGCATTGTTGCGGGTACATTTTTGCTTCTGTCTCTTTTTTTCATAGCAATTGGAAAGTTATACCTGCAATTAACTGAACTACACTGTGTTTCAGGTCTAATAAGAATGCTTACGGTTCAGCCAGATCTTATGAACGATAAAGGGTACCTAGAACGCACAGCAAGATATGCAATTGAGTGTGGGGTTGTTGATCAATGGTTGCTGGCACAAACCCGAGGGTATCCTCCAAAGGATGACATGGAAGAACAAGATGATGATGAAGATGAAGATGAAGTGGAATCAGATCCAGACGGTATAAGATCGATTACAGAGAGGGAATACCGAACCTCAAAGCCTTATGATGAACCGGATGGTCCATACGTTATGAAACCAGTAGAGGAAAGGGAATACAGGAGATTAGAGCTTGTTGGCTCAATGGGTAAGGATGATGATATTTCTTGATATTAATAAGATTTTATTCTTTTTTTTTTGTTAAGTCAGCTTTTCCCTGTTCACATCTGACAAGTGACAACATCTAGGTAGTGTGAAATTTTTCATGTTTCAATATCTCACTCACCATTTCAGTTAATACGAAACCTCTTATATCAACCATTATAATAAACCCAACCTAGTGTAAGGTTGTGAGCTTAGTGAAGAAATGTCTAGTGGGATAGAGAAGATATCCGGAAATAGTAATGTGAAACCATCAGTGACAATAAACAATAAACTTCCTTTTCTAGCAACTCTACGTCTACTTCTACTTAAACTTAACTAATCCAGGTAGAGATTTATCTTCCTGTGAACTGTGAAGGGCAGTTTGATTCTCAGGTCCCTTTGTTTCCGGCTTAACGGTCTGCCTTTGCTTTCGGGATCCCTATTCTCTTTCACATCTGCTAATTTCCAGATACAGTTCTCTGATTCTGCATCTACAGACTCCAAGAGGAAGACTGCACTCTTTACTGCTTTTCTTGAGTTTGTTTCCTCTTCATAGCTTACTGTCATCGGCATCTCTTTGAATCGATGCAAGTCCTCTGGAACTCTCAGCAGCCTCTCTGCTCCTGGAGATGACACCTTCACAGTAAAACCAACACGGAAACAAATTTTAGAACAAAATGACTCGAGCCATTGTTGATTCATGGGAGAAAGACTCTTTTTACCTCAAGGGCTAGATCCTCTGGGACTACTTTTGCAGCTCCAGCATCATCTAGTCTTTTCTTAAATTCTCGACTAAATTCCTCAAGCTCATCCATGGTAGGACATCCATATCTTTGCACAAGAAAACCAAAAAAAAAAAGAAGAAGCTTTCTTTAGTTTCTGAAACGTGCTTGCTTTTGCAATGGCTATATATTGAAGAGTGAAGAATCTTACTCATTCGAGAGTTTGTCTAGTCTGACGTATATATATCCACGCGGAGAAGTTCTGAAAGAAAACAGTTGTAAATCTTGGTCAGACTGCTTCACAACTTCTTCAGCAATAGAGAGAGCTCTTTCACCCCATGGCACACCTCCAAGAACAATGCCACCACCATCTCCTCCATCGCCAAGCTATAAAATAGAACAAAATTTAGCTTAAAGGAAACTAATAAGAACCAGAATGGCAAACTGATGGATATATCTAGCAGAAACATACCTTAGGTTCAACTTCCTCTTCTTCTTCCCATTGATCTACGACCTCCACATCATCAGTTGTTTTATCTGCCAAAACATGTGTTAAGACCAAAAGTATCTTATGAAACCAGCTTGTATGAAGAAGAAAAGGCACATAGAAAGGATCAATGACGCAAATTGCAGAATCATAATAACACATCAAAAACAGTGAAAATGTTTCAGACTTAGAGCATACAAGTAGTGTGATAAACATTTCTGCCTTCTCAGTAAACTGTAACTGTAAGGAGCAACAGGTATCAATTACGAAGAAATCCTGAAAAATGATCTCACATAATAAAGGTGAAGCAATGTTTGGCCCAAAAAACATATCTAGACAGGAGACATTTCACCAAACACCTTACAGACACGATAAAAAGGCACCACCAACGATAGATCACATTAGTTAGATACTTCCGAGCATTTTCGCGTAGAAACGAAATACAATAAACCCTAAAAATCCAGAAAACAAAGACGCAATCAGAGAAGAGAAGGTTTGATCTTACATTCAAAAGTGTTTCCTACGTCGCCATTACTAGCGGCTGTTTTCGGCGGTCGAACAGAAGGAGAAGAAGAAGAAGAGAAGTTAGAAATGGAGGAAGAGAAAGGAGAAGAGCGAGGAAGAGTGATGAGGGTTGTTGTTGTTGTCGTCTTTGGAAGTAAGGAGGAAGAAGAAAAGGTCCTAACAGAGACCGGTGAGGTAAAACGGCAAGAAGCTCGCAACAAAGCAGCTACAATCAGACTTTGGTATCTCGCCATGCTTCTTCTTCAATACAAATTGCACACACCGCTTTTTTGTAATATCTTTTATCGAGAGGGTTTAAGGTTTCTAAATTTATTAGAGGTTATTATTACACAAGAAAGTATGCATCCATTTTTTCCATTAAACCTATAGCAATTATGCCAAGAGGATACAAAATTTGATTGTTTTCAACAAGGTAAAATAAAAAAGGCTTCACGAAAACTTTCAAGTATTGAGACAACCTAATACAAACAGATATGAACATTAGAGGCGGAGAATTGTGCGAAGAGTATCGCACAGATTTTGAATGGTTTGCTGCTCCTGCGTTGCTTGCATTTCCTGGAGTGGCATCTCCTCGTAGCACCTGCGGATCCAAAATTCTCACAACGGACTTTCAGATTCTTAGTCAGATGTAAAAAAACATAAGACCAGTTTGCTAAATAATACGTACGCTCTGTGGTAGGCTAAAACTTGTGCAAGGTTCATCAGAGGAGCGCTTGAAGTCAGTCTCTGGTATACACTTGGCGGAAGAGGCATCTGCATCCATTTCATGGTGTCCCATATGTTCTTATATAAAACATTATGATTCACGTTATGTTATATAGTGTTCAAGAGATATAAGATGGACCTCGTTTTGTCCTCTTCGGCCCTTTTTGGATTGGGGATCAGAAGTGAAGAGCTCCTGAAGTGCTTCAACAGCTACAGTTCCATTCCCATCCTGTTGCATGCCTCCGATCATGTTCTCTGACAAGAGTGCAATTGGGGATATATCTGTTGCTCTCAAGAATGGTATCGGTACTGTGTTTCCAGCTGCGTAGATTGACCATAACTGATACGTGCCAATTATCCAAGTCATAACCATACGTATAACTCGTCTAATATATTCTAACCGTAGGATTACAGCACAAAACTAACTGACCTTATCTTGCAAAGCAAAAGCTTTCTTGCCAACGGTTTCACTCTTCAAGGTACCGCCACTTGCATCACTGCCACCTTCGGTCTGTGTTCCCGATATGTTATTCAGCTTCGTTTTATGCTCAAGAGATACTGAACCTGATGCTGAAGCTCCCCGCATGCTTTGTGAAGTTGAAATTTCAACTGGAACGTCGGTAGCAGGAAGATTCTTTTTGTCATGAATCCTAGCAACCAGTATCAAGTTAAACTATGCTCATGAAGCAAGTACTATACTGATTATTATATATCCAATATAACTTTCTTTTCAATAAGCTGGATGGATACCCAAGGAAATATAATAGCCTATTTGTTATTACGTCGACATGCTCCCCATAAAACAAAACAAAAGGGGGTTTCACAGATTAAATACCAGGAGTCGGCTAATTCTTCTCCTGATAATCCGACAGAAGCGCCATCAACCTGAGAAGATGAAGATTCTTTCTCTTTCGCAAGTTGAGACCCTGAGTAACTCTCGTCTGTCTCATCCTCACCATGAACGATCATAGTTCCAAAATCACCACCTGACCACATGAACCAATGCAAACATAAAGTCAGATGCTTTTTGAAAACCATGATGGATGAAAATTCACAACAGCATATCCAAGCTGTGTGCTAGCAAGGCTGCTGATGAAATCATCAAACATCACCACTCATGAGCTTACTATACATCGCCAAGAAAATGCACTCAACAATTCTCATGTGATGGTTAGGAAATGAAATTGCCAACTTGTAAATTACTACGTAACAGGTAAAGGTTCACAGAACATTTTAGAGAAGCGTAATCATTAGCCAACAATAACAACACACCATTCAGTTGGATTCCTTATGTTAAAGTTTGCAATATGGACTTAAGATAGTCATGTATGTAATACTTGCCTGCTCCAGCCAACACAGTGTTGCCTGATATATGCTGCCGATTCAGGGTGCTTGTTGGAGGTGCTTCGGTGGTATTTTGATATCCATTATTAGGAGGTTTAGATGGAACAGTAATTCCAATCTCGTCACTTGATTTTGGACCCAGCGTTGACTGTTACAAGATATACTATAATTTAGACAACTATAACTTGCAAAGATATTAGGAAAGAAGATGGGGGTAACGAAAAGAGAGATGACCGTTTGAGAAAAAGTCAATACATACAGTGTCCTCTGAAGAAGGTGGGACAGCATTTTGCACTTGCAGAGCCATTGCAGCTCTGATTTGTCTAGATTTCTCAATCTTTGGCGACATTGCAGAAGCACCAGTTTTACATCTCTGAACAAATTTGTGCTGAATTTAAAAAACCAAAGAGTGAACAGCATCAGAACACAGAGATCTAAATTGCATATTTAGCTATGAAAGTGATGATAATTCTGACAACTAAAACTGAAGATATCCTGATATTGACAAGACAGAGTGACAGTTAGCTGAAAAGAAAAAGAAAAAAAGGAGAGCACTGAGATACACATACTAACGATCTCTGACATATAGGCAAAAGATTCTTATAGTTTACCTTAAGCATCTCATCTGCAGTTGGGCGAAGACGTGGTTCCTTTGTGAGGCACTTTGCAACAAAATCATGAAAGACCAGGGACCTGCAGAGGGTAGCAACCAACAGTTGAGTGCAACATAAGATATTGCAAAGACCTCTTTCAAGGGAATATCATAGGTCAATGTTTGTATATAAATGTACGCTGCCAACCACATTTAGGGGATTTAATTGCCAATGCTAGGAAAAACTCTTAGTCTCCTAGACCCATGAGATAATTGTTTCTGGAGTACTAGATCATCATATTGACAAAGCACTGTATGTTACAGATTGTGGATATGCAAATACTATAGCACCTGTGGACATAATTTTCTGAAGTGGCTACTGACTACAAGTAACTATCCTTTACAATACAAGGTACTGATTGCGCTTGGATGATTTAGAAAATTCTCTTCTGCCTTAACGACAACCAATGTGACATTTCTCAAGAGGTTGAAGACATACCATTTTTCTTTATCTTCAAGCATTGGAGCTGGCTCTATCGATATCATGAACAAAACCTAGCAAAAACGGATGTCTGAAATGAGATATTAACTAACAACAATAGCAAGATGAGATAAAAGGGTTCACAGAAGAACAACCTAATGGGCCACCAAGTAAGCAAACAAACGAATATTTCCCTCTTTTACCTTGTTTTTAACCAGTAACCAACCAAGAGACTACCTTTAACGAGCATTTCAAGACCTCCATTTTCTAGCCTAACAACTCTCATGTTTATGAAAAAGTTCATACAAGGTCTATACAGATTTCATTCCATTTCAATGTATAGAACAAACTTCACAACACCAAGCTACTTGGCATAGGTTTCAAAACAGACCACCAAATCGCTTAAAACTAAAGTTAATGAACGGTACCACATTTAGAGAAACCCTTGAAACGAAACCAAACTCGAACCGATATGCAAGGAATTGTTTTAGGTTAGGCTTCAAGTCTAGATTCACTTCATTCCAATTTTCCAAATAGAAAAAAAACAAAAACCAGAAGAAAAGAAAAAAGCAGGACTGTATATCAGTTTGCTCTTACTAAAATCAGCAAGGTATCTGATCACTTGGAAACATAATAACAAGAGCAAGATGGCTAAATATAACAACCCTCATTGGATGAACTGCTGATCTTGGAGGAAGCCCCTGTTAACAGCACAACTAAATGTCAGAAGACAACCACAGGATGATTAAGAATGAAATATAGAAGAAGCGAGTCAGGTGAGACTCAGTACAGCTAACAGGACACCCAGCTTTCAAAACAGTCGTTAACTTGTTTTGCTTGCACAGTTGTCAGATAAAATGTGCTAAACTGCCAACTAAAACATAACTGTAGCCCTAAAACATAATTGTCAAATTACCTCTGCCATCTCAATTGCTGAAACACCAAGAGCCCATACATCCACCTGTAGTAAAGACTCCAAATGTCATCAAGGAGTAAACTAGAAGATCCTTGATTCTACTCTCTAGAATACTTGTGCAGCTGTAGTTTCTAACTGGCTATATATCCGACGCTTAGTTCCTCTAAAAATAGGATCTGGTTGAAGTGGTTTGCACAACCATTTTTAGTAATACGTTAATTACTTTCTTCAAGAGATATAATATTAGATTTAGTAGACGTGAAGTGTAAACCTCAGAAATTAACATTCAGATATGGAAGGTACCATTACATCAGTCCATATAATTTGAAGTTTTGTATATTGATCGAAAAACTTTAAGGAGTTTACCAGACAAAAATATTGTCAAATAGGACGCATACCTTCCCATCATAACGATTTTCCTGAATAACCTCCGGGGCCATCCAATGCGGAGTCCCAATGAACTTCAAACAAGGCAAAACATTAAAAAAAACCACCATCAGGCACAAAGCATCTCTTAGGGTAATTGCCCAATTGATCAAAGACAGCTTGATGAATTAACCATAGCAAACTTTATTCATTAGGTCTTTACCGTGTTTCGTTTCGACATAGTCCGCGTAAGTTGAGCTGCAACCCCAAAGTCACCTGTAAAGATCATGGAAGCGAACTTTGGAATAAGCATGCAGCTGTAAAGCAGTAAAAAAAATTCTAATTAACAACCGATAAGGCAGAGCAAGATTTCAAGCTTGAAAGCATAAAAGCCAACATGTGTAATAGAAACAACTATGTAAATGCCACTCTTCAAGCAGGCGGATATCTAATTCCCCAAGCTAACTTACCTAACTTGACCTCTCCTTGTTCGGTCAACAAGATATTTCCACCCTTAATATCTCTATGGACTTTGAATATTGAGTGCAAGTATGCAAGGCCCTACATATAAGAGGTAGATACAAACAGAAGTATTAGGCCTATGAGAAGTTGAAACAGATGTGCCCAAGCAAAGACGGCAGCATCAAATACAGGAAGGCAGACATCATTTTTCTTCTCCATGCTTCTAAGCTTCTAGCCATTCAATAAAGTGAAGAAAAAAAGTCACAGAAATTTTTGGGATACCTTCAACGCCTCTCGACAAATATATGCTATCTGATACTCCTCCAATGCTTCCTCAGTAACATTCATCACATCAGCAACGCTTCCGCCTCCGCAATACTCCATCACTATCTGCCAGAAGACAGAAATTAGTAACTAGAGAGACTGTATTCTCGAAACGAATACATAAACCATAATATATAAAAGAAAAGCAAACTGATTCCAAACAGTAAGAGCTGCTATATCTAACAATACCAAGCTATGGCCCAGATGCTCACCCAAAGATAATCTTCTCCTTGGTAACTCCCAAGGTAGCGGACAACATTTGGATGATTACACTGCTGCAGCATCTCAATTTCCCCCCGGATCTCTTCATAGCCCTCCTCCTGTTAAAAGAAGAACTTGATTCACATTGAGTGCTTTAGCAACTGTGGCATTTTAATTTAGGTTGAGGAAAAGCTTTTTGATACCCCTTCGGTAAGTGATATCACTTTAACAGCAACAATCTCCGATGTTTTCAAATCTCTTGCCTTGTAGACAGATCCATATGATCCTTTCCCTGCCAACCCAGATGCCAGATTTGATATAGTAAGCAAAATATAAGCAACATAATGCAGCAAACTCCGATTTAGAAGAACAAGTAATTAAATCTATAACTGACATAATTAAGCTATGCGAAAGTTAATTTACCAAGTTCATTGAGGAATTCGTATTTGGTGGTTGGATCTTCTCTAGTAATGCTCTCCGGAAGGGACGTGGTCGACATCTTACTGTTCTGCTGCTGCATTTTCCGATTATCTTCAGATTGAAGATGAGAAGAAGGAGAAGAAGGGCCAGATTTCCGATTCTTACCACCAAAATTTGATTTCTGCATACTCGCCACCGCCCTTCCCATAGTTGACAAATCCATCTCCTTCTCTTTCTCCTTCCCCTTTTTAGCGGAAGATTTCACAACAAAGGTACCGTACTCTCCGTCATCATCTTCTTCGTCTTCCTCATCGGAAGATTCCTCATCGTCGCCCCTGGCTCTCCTCCTCGGACTAACTGCCATTCGCGGCTTGGACGAGTACGGAATGTTCTTGCTATGACTACTCCGATCCGTCTTCACAATCATCGTGCCGAAATCTCCATCACCGTCACCGTCGTCCTCGTCGTAGTCGAGCGACGCGCCGCCCCCGAAATCCTTGGGAAGACGCTTGAGCAGAGGAGGAAGCAAAGAGTCGTCGTCATCATCTTCATCTCCTCCTCCGTCACTGTCGCCCTTGTAGACCATTGTAGCGTATAAATCGACATTTTCGTCCTCCTCGGGTTTGGCCTTGCGTTTGTCTCGATCTCGACCTTGATCAGAATCGGAGTCGGAGTGGACAACGAAAGTGGCGTATAGCTCGGGTTTGGGCTCCGGTTTCCGGCTCCGCCGAGATCTCGGCGAGTTATGATCCATCTATGGCTCTACCGTTGTCGCCGGGGAGAGAGAGAGAGACAGGCAAAGAGTGCGGGCTCGTAGTGAAATTAATGAGGAAAAGATCACACAAATAAGGAAATAACATAAAAGGTAAGAATGGGCCAACTAAAACATTTTGCAGGCTGGAAAATGAATTCTCTGTTTTATTCCATTTACAGACCTCCGTTATATCTTATATGCATCCACCAGTATTTCTACAAAATTAATTTCATACATAATTTCAATTGCAGGAATTGGGATTCCCTTTTTTAAATAAAAAATTACATTTATTTGGGATTTTTGTTGAATTTAAGGAATTGGGACTCCCTTCTTTTTTTTTTTTTAAATTACTGTTTTTTCTACCGGAGTTCGACTTGTAAACACTTATATAAGTATCTACAAATAATCATAAAAAGCTTTAGTAGATCATTTGGGTTTTGCTTTTTACTTATTAAGTTACACATCCAAAATATATATCATGATCATTTTTCAAAAATTTGAAAATTTAATAAATCTCTGAATAGTAGAATATAACGAAATCACGTTTTCAAAACGTGGAAAAAGTGGTACACCATTCATCACCAATGATTTATTTTGATATAGGAACATACAACATATGAAGCACATGAATGCTCAAAGACTCAAATTTGGACATCATAGAGCCAGACTTTTTTGGCCAGGAACAAGTGGTTCCACAAGAATGGCAAAAGGAAGACTTGGGACTAAGAAGATAGAGTGGCCCCAATTGGCCTCAGTTGCTAGTTGCTAGTTGCTACCACCACCAAAGAGGTAATCCAGAGACGAGCCACCTCCTGGAGCTGAGTGAACCTTGGTCGAAGGCCGGTCCTACATAACGACAAAAATATGCTTTAGCAACTATGCCATAAGTTTTACAAGATTACTGTGTTAACGCAAAAACCCATAATTTCTTCCTCATCTTCAGGCAGCTAATATCTAAAGAAACGAAAAAGATAAAGATGTTTTTGCTATCCGATCACCAGCCCACAGGACCTGATCAGTTGAAGTAATAGCCCAGTGTGAGTCACACCATTCATAGAAAGAAGGAGACATACCGTGAGGAAGTTTCCTGTGTTCTGTCCATCTGCGCGCATGTAATTGTTTGCAGAGGTGCTATTGAGACCAGCTGGACCTTGTTTGGTGATATCAACAGCTTTTGGAGCAGCTGTTTTAGGTTGTGCTGGAGAAGGAGGAATAGGAGCAAGCTGAGTTTCAGCTGGAGCATTGCTAACTGCTGGCTTTGGCGCCTCTCCGCTCCCAAAAAGATAACCCAAAGAACTCTGCCCTCCACCTGCACTAACTCCACGACCCATTCTCTCTCTTGCTAAGGCACTTAGCTATGGATTCAGCACATATGAGAAACTCTAGAATCAGCATCATATTTGCTGGTAAAAGATATGAAACCACAAAACAGAATAATGGACTGTGCTAGTCCTCTAGTCAATTCCTAGATTACTATACAGAACAGGTAAGATATTCCCAGAGATTCAAATATACAGATAACATTCACATCTTATGAAAACAACATTATTGGTGAAAGCTTCTGTAACAACGTTCACATCTACAGGGCAACATAACCAAAGCAAGCACGAAAAGTAGAGAAACGACCTGGTACTTCAGCTGTAGACTAAAGGTCCGCAATGGAATTATGGGAACTCACTTGAGAACAATGAGAGGGAAATAAAAATGGCACAGATATGCATCAGCTTTGCTCTGAATGAACCAGTAGGAGCTCAAATCAAAACCTTGAATTCAGACCCTTGAGAGTCATTAACAACTTATCATCACCGATATAACATCATTGACAAATCAATTTTGAAAAATACAGACGCAACGCGCCATTTTGAAGTACAAAATAGCCAAAATAAACCACTCGATCTTCACCTAAACCAAACAAAAAGCAATTGCTCGATAACCTAGAGTATAAACATTACCCATATATAAATCGAGTTCTGCGTATTCGTACCTAACCGTTGATGCATTACTTCGAACGCAACATACAGAGAAAACAACAAACGAAAAACTTCTCAATCAAACACCTAAAACAAAACGAGACACCAATACAATTGCCGAAAACCATTTCCAATTGGACTCGGAAAAGAAAATGTAAGAGCTACTCTGAAACAGTTACCTACGGCGACTCCGATAACAGATCCAGTGAATCGGCAAGGTGATTGGAGAAGAAGCGAGGAAGAGTCAGTGAGAGAAAGCAAGATGCCTGTGAATTGTGATATATAGGCACGCAACAAAAAAGGGCTGAGAAAGATCTCTTTTCAAACGAGAACGAATTTAACAAAATAATACTAATAAACAAAAAGCGAGAACGGATTTAACCAAATAATATAAGGTAACGCTTAGCTGGCACGTCAATTTAACAGAACAATCACTGTACAAACCGGTGTCGTTTTGCTCTTTAAATATCATAACTTACCTTTTTCAGAAATCACTGCTGTGTTCCACTAATTTTTATTTTTTTTCAACAATCCACTAATTAATTTCGCTGTTTCTGATATTTTTAGCGTTAATTAATCAAAATTAATAAAGCATACTGTTTGATAAAAGTTACAAATAATGAAAAAGGACCCATTTGCAAATGGGTTTTTTCGTTCATATCTCTGCGGCAACTCCAAAAAATCAAATCCGACAATCTCTAACTTTAAGTTTAAGGGATCCTATGTCCGGTACGGTTTGCTTACATAACCGGTAACAATGATCAGGAAGTTTTCTTGGAAGGTATTTGAGAAATCTCGACGAGTATTCGGTTTAAGGACTGAGGACGAGAGAAGAAGGGGGCGTGATCAGAGCCTTTGAGCTGGAAAACTTGTTCTGGAGGGTTCGATTTGATCATCGCATCTTGGAGAGAAACCGTTACAGCGTAATCCTCCTCCATGGTTTTGATGTAGAACCGTCGGATTGAACCGTAGTTCTTCTCAGACACGTGGAGCTTTTCGACCACTGGCGCGAACGGGATTGGTCTCATGGATACCGACGCTAATGCAACGTCCTGTACCAAACAACAAGTCGGTTAAAGTCAAACCGAATTGTATCGGTTCAGCTATTTTTTAGCCTATGATGTGGTGTACCTTTGAAGGGCTCTGATTAAAGAAAAAATCTCTTAGCAATGATCTGTCGAAATCAACGGCTGTTGGAGGGTTCTTTTTGCCGTTCGCGTACAGGAATAAATGGACTTGTTCCATCAAATCATAATTTGACTCGGGCTGAAAAATATAAACTCAATCGAATCAAATGGTTGCAACTAGGAAAAACAAAATAGGACATGCATTAGATGACTCTATGTAATGTAATGGCAAAACTGTAATTAAGTGGAAATGAAATTCATGCATGTTCTAAACAAATAAATAAATAATTAACACACTATTTTGCATGATATCATATTTTTTTGTTTTAAGTTATGCGCGCCAATCTTGTTCTACTTATATACGATTTTGTTACCACAAATCTTTGCAAATAACCTCCACCATATGGTTATTTAGCACATTTACGCTAAAAGCAAGGATTAAAAATATAATTAAAAAGTTTTGAACAAAAAAAAACCTGTTGGTTAAAGAGATCAAGGGTACTCTGGGCATTGGCTAACATAGCAGCAGAGATGAAAACAGCCTTAGAGATCTTAGAAGGGAACATCTCCATGGCATAAGACATACAAGCCCCTCCAAAATCATGCCCCACTAATATCACCTGCAGACATCAATTAATATGTTCATCAATAAACATTTTGATTAATTACAAAGACAATATTATTATTTATGAGATGTTGAAGCGATCGAGCCAGACCTTCTCGGTGGGTTTAAGGGTGTCGAAGAAGTGGAGGAGGGGTTTGACGTATTGAGCGAGGCTGGTGATGTTGTTGGTGTCGAAGGAGCTGACACCAGAACCGGTCAAGTCAACGGCGTCCACTTGGAAGCCATGTTTCTCTAAGAGTGTAATGGTTTTGTACCAACACCATGCCCCAAACCCTCCTCCATGAACCAGCACGAACCGCTTCGTCTCCGCGCCTTCCACCTTCAGCTCCTGCTTCCATCCATTTATCATATTATATCATCAGTATCATATAACAAGTCTCAATACTGGTGTTGACAACAAACAAAAATAATAATCTCAAGATAAAACAAAAAAATAAGTAACACACATACACATGACTTGAGACGGTCCTGATCAAATGATAGTTTTAATATAAAAACGAGCTCCAAAAAGTTAAATCGTAAAACATCTAACAAATCTAGCAACGGGGTGTATCTTGTTCGAATTAAAAGTTTCAGGTCAGATTGTTAAATAAACTGATAATATAGGGGGAGAAAGGAATTAAGTGCTTGCCTTGTCTAGGAGCTGATTGGGTTTGAGAACAGGATCAGTGCTTGATCTTTGCCTATTGCTAGAGCTTCTAACAAATGCACAAGTAGACTTCTTAGGAGTCAGGACGCCGGAAACAGAACCTGTTACGGCGGCGACGGCGGAAGCGGGAGTTGGCTGAGTGGAGGGATAGACGACGGAGGTGGAGCGTCGGAAGGGAGGAGCAGAGTTGCTGTTACGAGGCGTCTGGCTAAAGAGGATATTTGTGGCGGCGAGAGTTTGTTCTTGGATAAGTGAGTCTTTCTCATGGTCATGGTGATGATGTTCTTGGTGATGTCTTTCTCTGATCTTCTTCTTCGTCTTGACCCCTCCTTTCTTCGACGTCGATGATGTAGACGTGGAGGATCCGGAGCAGGAGAGAGACGGTAGTAAAGTCCGGCGCCGGAAAGATGGTATCAGCGACAGCCTCCGTACGTGTTTCTCGGAGTTACTACTCTCTCCTCCTCCGTTGGCGACGGAGGGTTTCTTCTGGTTCGGATCTTGTTCTTGCGATATGCATCTCAAAGAGTTTCCCATCTTTTTTTGGGTTTGTGTTTAAGGGGTAAGAATGTGTATACACGTTTGTATGTGGTTATGTATATATATGGAGGATGTTCGTGCTTGCCAGTGTATTGTTTTGAATTTTTTGATGGGTGAAAATGTTTAGTTGAGACCTTCACGTTGTGAAGCTGTACTTTAAGTAAAGTGTGGCCTCATTTGATTAAATCTGCTTGATCGTGATAGATTTGACACTAATTATGTTTTCTTGAGTCTCACGAAAACGCACATAGGAGAAGATTGGTTTAAAGTTGGATTATAATTTTGAATATTCTATTATAAACTAGTGGAAAATTGATTGCCTAAGACAGTTGGGGAGAGAAGAAAGAGGGAGGAACATGGGAGGGCACTTCCTTTGAGCATTTCTCTGCTCCTTTGACTTTCTAGTGCAGGCCAATTTTACAACGATACAATAATTATTACAGATTCCTCGTATCCTTTCTTTTATTTTTGTCTCCGGCTCTAGGAAACAAAGAGCTATATATAACGGTTGAGATTTACCTGTTTAAGCAAATAAGATAAAAAAACTTGTGCGTGGTGGCACTTACGGCCGATCAGGATATGTATTCGGACGTTTGGTCTAGGGTGACCGGATGTGTTCCAGTAACCTCGGATCAAATGTCTAAGTGCAACATCAATAACGTTTCTTCTGGTCAGTTAACGATCGGGGTGTTACATGGGTCTCGCCACTAAAATGAAAAGCGTAATTTCGTTACAATCATGATTCCGCCGTGTGCAAGAACTCCGTATGGATCATTTGGATTTCGGTTTGGGCATTTTACTAGTGGTGCAAAAACTCATTGTTTTCGAGAATTAGTTGGGCAGCTCGTTGAAATCCGGCCGACAATAGATGCTAAATCTTTTAAAAGCAACAAAAATCATGTTCTAGTAATAATGAGGAGTCAACTCCGTCAATCTCAGGGGGACGATTCAAGTGATGTTTCTGATGTAACTTTGCTGGTTTGCATCAGCTTGTTGAAGATAACACAACCACTAGAGAAAGAAAAAAAAGACTAATGCCATATTTTGTTGCAAGATATGGTTCTTTAACAAACAAACAAAAAAAAGATTAATGCTATATTTTTGACATAGAGACAGAAAAAGATGTGTGTTTAAAGAACTTTATTCCATATTGGACCAATTTCATAATGAGTGTAAAAAAAACACTCATAAAAACTCACCACATGTGAAGAGAATGGTACCACATGCATTAGGCGTTTCCTTTTAACACAAATTTGGTGATTGTTATACAATCATAACAAAGTTTAAGATGGTCTGCATAGCATTGAACGAGAGCTAGCCTGTCTCTTTCGACAATGTTGGCGGATGGGTGATTGCAAATGGATGTGGATGTCATGAGCATAATCATGACTACACCCACGACAGCTTCCTCTTCATTCCTAAAATGCCAAAAAACATAAGGTATACAAATATTAAATTAATATATAAATTAGAGTAAGATATAAAATATATAGTAATACCAATCATAATGAATGAGCAAAGATTAATGCCATATTTTTTATATAGAGAAAGAAGAGATGGTTTAAAGAACTTTATTCCACAATGAACCAATTTCAGTATGAGTATTAAAAATTAAAGAAAGCATATCTTGCAAAAAAAAAATGTATTACAAAATTGTATAATTGATATCAAGAGACATTCGAACCAAATTCAGTATGAAATCAAGAATATACATTCCAACCAAAATCAGTGAAATCAACTGGTTAACAACACATGCAAATTAGACCTTAATTGATGATTGATATCCTACTCAGAAAACAAGTTAAATGAAACATGAGAAAAAGAATTAGGTAGCACACATGACACACCTTGTTACTTAGATAGTGAGCAAAGACGAATTTGAAAGAAAAAGAAATAGTAATATATAAATTATCCGGCAAAGTCTTAGAAATCGTTGTCAATTTAAAAAAAAAAATATATATATATTTTCCTTCTCATAATGTTCACCCAGCTTTACTTGAGTGTCAATGCATTTAACAGTCTACACAAACAAAAATACAGCCTAATATACAACATTAAACTGTGCAACAAAATTTACTTAAATTTTGCAACCCACCTTTTGATAAACTAGCTTTAGACTGATTGCTAGATCGCTAGCTGAGATCTCATGTGTTTCCTGGTCAATCATGATAGTATTTTTTCGTGTGTACATGCATATACCAAGTTGATATCGATTGAGGAGCATTGCTGCAGAAATTTGAAATCATGATGAATGGAAAATAAACACAACGAAACAATGAGGAGAATAGTGAAACTGTGTCGAAAGTTTACCTCATCTCTTGTCGGATTTATTATGAAATTTTCATTAATCCTTTTTAATGCAGAAGATTCATATGGATCCAGACCATGGGATACCCGATAGTATAAGAACAGTTGAAATTGCAATGACCTCCATTAGATCAGCATCATGCTTCAAGTTTAATTTAATGAGAAAATAGCACTTGTAAGTTGTAATGTTATTAGAATTTTTTGAAATATTATGTGAACAATTTGATATTTAGTTTTTACTTTTTAGTTTTTACTAATGAAAAGTTACCGTAAGTTTCTTACAATATATTACCTTTTTTACTTAAAAAAAAAAAAAAAATCCTTTTTATGCTTTTCGGATTCAAGCCTCACTCACCCTCTATTGAACATGACTTCCTTTCTTGAAAATAGGAAAATCATCTCCAACTATATAGATATACATTCTTTCTTTTTTTTAGAAAAATATAGATATACATTCTTGTAAATAATAAAAGCTATAAAAAAAAACAAATTTCAATGTTTTGAATAGAAAAACCTTACAAGATTTGTTAAAAATTATTATTTGTATTTAGATAATCTTCAATTGAATGACACAAGATTTGTCTCTATCTTCGACAATCTATAATCATGAATTATCTAGTTGAATAAATTAAGATTGAATTTTGCAATTCTGCTTCTATATAACAAAAAACAATAGTGCTACTTACTTTTGTTTGGTTCAGAAGTGTCCTAAGGTCAAAGAGTTTCGATACACACCGAAAGCAACTACGACCCACACGAACCACTTGACTCGATCAGTGAGTTAAGTTAACGATTATTCTCTCTTCTTTTTTTTTTGTTTTTACTATTTAACCGTGTGATGTGATGGTTAAAGTCAAACTTATAGGGTCAACGAAAAAGGGGTATAAAAGTAAAAACATCCTAGTCAAAATCCAATTTTACTTTTTGAGTTCCTAAGAGAAAAAGGAAAGCCTAGCTTCTATACAAGTAGGAATCAATATTCTTCAATCTCTGGGAACCTCTCTAAAACCCTATTAAATCTCCTCTCTTTTCTGTTTTCGCCCTCCCTCTCTTCCCAAATCTGCGATTCTTAAAAACCTAATCACATCTCTCTAAAGCTTCCTCCTTTTCTCGCCGAATCCTCCGGATTCTCCTCGGTCCATCTTTCTCTGCCGCCAGGTTCAAAATCCTTTTTTTTTATTCCGAATTCAGATTTGGGGTTTTTTTGTGGGTTTTGATCTAGAGATTTCCGATTTTGATTTGATCTGATTTCTTCTATAATTGGTTCTTCTCTCCATCTGTTTGATCTGAATTACCCTTTTTTTTTCAGTACGTGTGCAGATATGGCTACCGAGGAAGGTGCTCATGCGGCTCACAAAGTCTCTAATGCTTTTGTGGAACAGTACTTTCATATTCTGGGACAAATGCCTCAGGTAGCTCGTAAGCTTTATGTCGATGATAGTGTTGTCAGCAGACCAGGACCTGATGGTACTATGATGTCTTTTACATCCGTTGAGGTAAATTAATACTTAATTTGGAACAAAGTCTTCTTCTTTTTAGTCACTTCCATGCTCCTATCGTTTGAATCGATCCCATGCTAGTGAAAATATCCTTTATTGAGGTTATTAGGTCAAGGTTGCTTTTTTTTTTTTTTCAATTTATTCTACTTATATTGGCTTTTACTTTTGTTGGGGGCATATATTTGTTGTTGTTAGCTTTATGTTGCTCATACCTTTTGTTGGTTACTTAAATTCATGAGAGAATTTACTATTGCTTATGTCTATTTATTGTACTATGAATCAGTTCTATGAAGTATTGCTTGTGCTAGATCACAGCTCCTCCGATTAGTTTGTTCTTCGATTGGTGATATAGAACAGATATTTGTATGCTAGTGCTGTGAAACTAGTTATAACTGGCTTATTGGTTTCTCATACTTAATGCTTTGTTGACTTTTCTACAATTAAAACACGGGGTTAAGATTCACATCATACTCTTTCTTGTCTAGTATCTATGCATAATCGAGAACTTCACATTGTTTATCATCTTGTTCCAGGCTATCAACGAGCAGTTCCTTTCACGTGACTATGAGAGTACGACATTTGAGGTGCTAACCGTCGATTCTCAGAAGTCCTTGGAAGATGGGATATTTATCATGGTTATTGGTTCCTTGACTGGAAAAGACAACCTGAAGAGGAAATTTTCTCAAATGTTCTATCTGGCACGTCAAAACGATACATACGTCGTCCTCAATGACATCTTTCGTTTTGTTGATGAAGAGGCTTCCACTCCAATAACTCCGCCAGTTGTTGAATCTGGTAGGTTGTCTAAGTTTTTTCATTACTTTTCGTTTGAATAAGTTTGTAGTTTTACGAAAAAGAGAGTATGTCCATATCAGTCTATATTGACAACTCTTATGTGAACTATCATTGTAGTGCCAACAACTGAGATGGCGAAGCCCACTGATGAGCTAAAGAAGACTGAGCCGATTCACAAAATCGATGCTTCTGTGGAGAAGTCTGTTAATACTGCTGAAGAAAAGAATGCTGCTGAAGTTAAGAACGTTGTTGCTCCTCCATTGGATAATGGAAAGATCAAGCACTCTGATGAAAAAGTTGTTACTGCCCAAAAGCCAAAAGAGCCAGTTGTTGAAACAGCTGCTCCTCAGCTTGATGGAGCCAAGAGATCTTTTGCTGCGATTGTGAGTTCTGTTCTTGCAAATTTTGCTTTACATGGGACATCTATACATGCTAATAATTAATGTTATACAGGTTCAATCAATGGCGAAAAACGCTGCTCCGTTTCAAGTTAAAGCTCCAGTTCAGAAACCTAAATACATGGGACAACCCCGTGCAGCTGCAGCACCTCAAGCACCTGCTGCTGTCAGACACTCTGAAAAGAAAAATGATCAGAAGATCATCGAAGAACCAGGTTAGAAGGCAGAGATGACCATTGTTGTTGGATTGAGATAACTCATTTCTTTTCTTGTCTATTTTGGATATATCAGATGGGTTTTTGTTTTGGTTTCAGGCACTTCGATATTCGTGGCAAATCTGCCAATGACTGCAATGCCGCCTCAACTCCATGAACTGTTTAAGGATTTTGGTCCTATCAAAGAAAATGGAATTCAAGTCCGAAGCTCCAGGGTATGATCTTTGATCAATCGTGTCTTTTTGCTATTTCTACTCATCACTTCTCCTAGTTTCCCTTCATGAAGCACAAACAACAATTCTAAACTTTTGTTATGTGTCCAGGCTAGTGGAATTTGCTTCGGTTTTGTTGCCTTTGAATCTGCTACCTCTGTCCAGAGCGTGCTTCAGGTAAATTATAAATACCAATTTCTTTTTTCCCTTTAAAAAGTCTCTGAAATTTCTAATTCCAACTCTGTCAATTCCAGGCTGCCAAGAACGATCCGTTCATGCTGGCAGACCGTAAGCTTCGTGTAAAGGAAAAGCAAGGCAAGCTTCTCTTTCTTTAACCCCTCTTGTCTTAAATTCTCAGTTTCTAGCGTGCAACCCTGAAACTTCGTATTTAATACTCTGGCTTTATTTTTTGCAGTTGACTATGATGGAAGCAAACCTTCTGGGAGAACCGGAGGTGGAACCAGGACTCAGAATGGCTCTGCAGATGGCGGAGATGAATTCAGGCGTATCAGAAACCGTAGGAACGGTGGCAGAAGCGAGAGAAGAGGAGACCGCAATGCAAACGGAGACAATAACCACAAAAGCAGTGAAGGAGGAGCTCCTGAGGTTCAAGCTTGATCCTCTCCTCTGCAAACACCAACACAAGAACAGTTATAATTGCAGCCTTCCTAGAAAATTTATGATTTTAAGAGATAAGGGAAGAGCTTACAAGTTGAGATTATTTTTCTTCATTACAGATTCATATCACTTTACTTCTTTAGGTCTTCTTTTTACTCCTTATGGGACTCAACATCATTCTTCTGTCTTTTCTTTTTTTTTTTTCTTTTCACCAGACAATTTTCTACAGTCTTTTGCTTTTTCTATATTCCAAATTTTTTATTCGAATATTCACCTTTCTCATTATAGCTATTTGATGTGTAATAACCTTTTAACGAATAACAAATAAATTAGATTTAATCAGTTAGAGCCTTAGAGGTAATAATAATTCAAGTTTTCCTCTGCAAATACGTAAAGGTATTATCATATCCTCATATGGTTTGTTCCGTTGCGATCAATCAATCACTTAAAAAAAAATGATTTAAGATGAGTTCTAATGTCGCATCATTCAAAGTATATGGGCCAGTCCATTAAAGGAATACATATTGAACGACGTCGTTTCTGTTAGGTTTTGTTTTTGTTCTTTTGTTTTTAAAAACCACGTCGTTTCTATTCTTCGTTCTTCATCTGGCAAATGAAGGAAGAGAGAATCCGAGAGATTCGAGAGTTGTTTGTCGATTTTTGAAAAACCAAACGCAACCCATCAATTGAAGAGTTGTTCGTTCAAGGCATAGTCTCTTCTTCCTTTTGAATCTGAACGAAACAGCTCCCATAGCTTTTCAGTTTTCACGAGTTTGATTCTCGTACGCTCCAATTTTTCCTTCTCTTCTTGTTTAATGTGGAATTGTTTGAGTGATTTCTGATGGGTTTCGGATTCTGCTTGACTTGAAGAAAGGGTGTACCTCAAGGATAAAGTTTTTCAGCAACTGGTTCACGATTCAGAACTAGGAAAAGGTATGACTAGAAATTTCACCAACACTGTTATTTAGCTCAGTTCCGTGTTCTTGATCATTTGTGATTTGGGGGTTTATGTTGCAAAATCCAAGGGATACTCAAGACAAGTGTGATTCTTATGGAGAATAGGTCCGGTTTTATGATTTGGTCTGTCTCTAATCTCTATAGCTCAGTTGATCCATTCTGATGATGTTTATATTGCTTGCTTTCTTCTCTGGTTTCATTGATAAATGTAACTAAAGTAAAGAGAATTCTGACTTTCTGAATGATGTTTATATTCCATTATAAATGATGAGTTGTGATGAATGATGATAATTGATAAAGCAATCTGTAGAAAAATTGTTCACATCTTTGCTCATGATTGTTTTGCTGCCCATGCTTACTTGGTGGATTTTGGATTGCAATCTGAAATTAATTTTGTTTCTACAGTTATTGATTAATGGAGATTATCAAACTTATGTTATGAATCAGTCTTTTCTACATACTGTGGAGGGCTCGTGACGGGTTCGAGCTCTTGGCTGGCCGAGTTATAATAACCCATATTAACAACCCTAGCTGGATATGGCGGGTGAGCAAATGGAGAAGCAAGTCAAATACAAGAGCTCTGTGAAGGATCCAGGAACTCCTGGATTCCTCAGAATAGTAAGAATATATGTTCTATTTGGCTTATTTTCTTTTGAAGAATTGGTGAATACTTGTAGAGCACATGATGATTTTCTAACTTTTTGCTTATATCTATTTTGAAGAACTTGTGAATAGTTGCAGGGCAAATGATGATTTCTAAATCTTTTCATATGTTTCCTTTGAGTCTCTTGAATTAATATCTGCTTATGTCTTTGGAAAAAAATTCGCAGAAGGAAGGGATGCTTCTCTTCGTCCCAAATGATCCGAAATCAGATTCAAAGCTTAAAGTGCAGACTCAGAACATCAAAAGTATGTATTCTTATTCACACCAGGCCGTAGTTGCTAATCAGATTCATGACTAATTTCTCAGAGTGCTTATTGGATAAGAGACGTTGTGTTACCTGTAGATTTCCTTATGATGATCACTGCACAGTGATAATGCAATTTCAATGTTTAGCATTTCTTTAATTTCTTCACGGTAAATTTCTCAGGTCAAAAATATACCAAAGAAGGATCAAATAAACCTCCTTGGCTCAATCTGACCAACAAGCAGGTTTTTTGTTGGCCTTTGTAGTGAAAGCTAAAAAAGTACAGATATGTGAAATTTTGAAGCTTATTCCCGTGTATCATTGAAGCCTCCTCATTTTCGATTATAGGGAAGGAGTCATATCTTTGAGTTTGAAAATTATCCGGACATGCATGGCTGTCGTGATTTCATCAGTAAGTTCCATGTGCCATGGTTTGCTTTTATTATTGAGTGGAAAGTACTTTCTGTTGGTTCGTTTGTGGTGTAACTGGTGTTACTGGAACCATTTTTACTATGAACAGCTAAAGCCCTAGCTAAATGTGAAGAGGAGCTCAAGAAATCAGCTGTTACGACATCTACTGAGCAACTTAGTATTGCAGACTTGGAGCTTCGCTTCAAGCTTCTTCGAGAAAATAGGTATGTAATCAGAATATTAAGTTGCTTTTTTGGGTTAAAAGTTTCTGGTTTCATATGTTCATCGACTTCCTTTTAATATGAGTAACATACATGATATGAAGTGAGTTGCAGAGATTGCATAAGCAATTTGTGGAAAGTAAAGTCCTGACGGAAGATGAATTCTGGGCTACAAGGAAGGTTGGTTCTTTGTGGTCTGCTTTGTTTTTCAATTTTCTGTTCTTTTGAGTGTCGTCGTAGTTACCGACTTTATTCTGATTGCAGAAATTACTAGGTAAAGATTCCATAAGAAAGTCAAAACAACAGGTTGGGCTCAAGAGCATGATGGTTTCTGGCATCAAACCATCTACTGATGGGCGGGTATGGTATAATTCTCTCTAGCCCTTCTTGGAAATAAATAATGCACCTGTATACGCATACTCCGTTGTGTTTGGCTGAAGTACAGCCATTTGTTCTTGTATATGATGTGACATTTCATCTGGTTTGCTAACCACTTTCTTCACTCTATTTCTTTCAGACTAATAGGGTGACATTTAACTTAACCCCTGAGATAATTTTTCAGGTGAGCTTTTTTGGTTCACTATGTTTGTCATTGATGTAAGTGCTCTAAGTTTTGGAATCCAAATCCAAGCTGGGTTGGGGTAAGTTTATATGGTCAATGGGGTTGAAGTTGCAATTGGTGATAAATTGGGACAGGAATTCATTAATAGGGATTCAGGTTGCATCATGTGCTTCCAATTGGAAATTTCAAGTGAGAAATAATAGAATCATTTATTACAGCCTTTCAGTTCACCTTATATTTTGTGCTCGTTTAATTTGTAAATAACTAAATATGAAGCAAGAATGGTTGAACGTTGTTCATTCATGCTACTGTCCTTTCCTCACATATGATTTCTTCATTATGCTTTCAGATTTTTGCTGAGAAGCCAGCTGTTCGGCAGGCATTCATAAATTATGTTCCGAGTAAGGTAACAAAGACTTCAACACTATGACGATCTTTGTTTATATGTTTAACCATCAAATACGACGAATTTTAACTGGCTTTGGTAGTTGTTTTCTTACGCCAGATGACAGAAAAAGACTTCTGGACAAAATATTTCAGAGCAGAATATCTTTACAGCACCAAAAATACAGCAGTAGCTGCAGCAGAAGCTGCTGAGGATGAGGAACTCGCTGTCTTTCTGAAGCCTGATGAGATATTGGCTCGGGAAATTCGTCAAAAGGTTATTTCTCTTCTACAGTTAATCATTTTCATGTATTTTAATGGAGAAGAAAACATTTGTGGCATATCCATCTTATTTAAATGTCATATCTGTAGATTAGACGGGTTGATCCAACTCTTGACATGGAGGCTGACCAGGGAGATGACTACACTCATCTTATGGTAAGCCAACTACCACTGCATGAGATATGTGAAAGGTTTGGATAATTTCCACCTCATTGCGCATCAAGGGTTGTTGAAACAAAATTTCAATGCTCAATTGATCGTGTACAGAGTCACACAGATAGAATACATCTCTCATCAGTTTTTTAAGTGTTGGGGTTTACGTATTGCCTCGACTTAGTAGAAGTAGTATGGGAAGAACTGGGCTCTATAGATGATACTAATGGTGTTAAGAATTAAACTCGTAACATTGTGTGTCAAGTGTTTTGTTTTCTAGAATGCACAGCGAACCTTTTTCAAAAGTAAATTCTGGACTATGCAACTGTATTTCAATGGTGTGATCTAGATTGTTTTGCTTTGGAAATTGAATTACTGTTTTCTTATTCACTGGGACCACGGCTTTTATATTAGCGGGTGTGAGAAGGAGCTCAAAACTGATATCCAGACAAAATTAATGTAAAATTGACATTGTGCTCTTTGTATGCGGTTGAGAGGTTATTTACAATATACTGTATCATATGATTCATATCACCTTATGTTGTGGTTGATTTAAATTTTTAATACAGGACCACGGGATCCAGCGTGATGGCACCATGGATGTTGTTGAACCACAGAATGATCAGTTTAGAAGATCACTTTTGCAAGATCTTAATCGTCATGCTGCTGTTGTATTGGAAGGCAGAAGCATTGGTAAACATCTCTAAGCACCTCCTTCGATTCTTTCATCTTACGTTTTGTATAGCGGAAGATAGTTCACAAAGTGTAAACATGTATGTTGGCCTTTTGACTTGAGTTCTTGGTGGTAAATATACAATGATGCTCACTTATTCCTTTAAATTGGAAAGCAGATGTTGAGTCAGAAGATACAAGGATTGTTGCAGAGGCTCTCACACGGGTTAAGCAAGGTTTGCTGTTTCATTCTGCTATGCTCTACTTTTGTTTTTCTCTGTGCTGACCAGTGGCCAATGCCACACTTTATATTCGTCTGACCTCGCTATCCATCTCTATTACCCCTGGTAGTAAGCAAAGCTGATGGTGAAACCACCAAAGACGTGAATCAGGAGAGATTGGCGAGAATGTCCCGGGCAGGAGAAATGGAGGATCTTCAAGCACCACAAAACTTCCCATTAGCACCGCTTTCTATCAAGGTTTGGCTTTCTGTCAATAGAAGGTTTTCACTGTTGATGATAGATGCTGCGTAAATCCTCTTACCCTTTCTTGCTTGGAATCAGGACCCTCGTGATTACTTTGAATCTCAACAAGGAAACGTCCTCAATGAACCTAGAGGAGCAGGGACATTAAAGAGAAATGTCCATGAAGCTTATGGATTGCTTAAAGAATCCATTTTGGAGATTAGAACTAGAGGATTAAGTGATCCGTTGATTAAACCTGAAGTTTCCTTTGAGGTGCTATTCTATCCCATAGTAAAATGTGTGGTGACTAAAAGAAACCATGGCTTATTGCTTCGTTGCCTAAGCTTAAAATTGCTAACCTTATTCAGGTTCTCAGTTCATTAACCCGAACTATCTCAACTGCCAAAAATATTATCGGGAAGAACCCGCGAGAGAGCTTTCTGGACAGATTACCAAAGTCCACTAAAGATGAAGTTTTACATGTAAGTTCTAAATTTTCCAATGTCCTAAGTAACAAGAAGCTCTATATATATACTGATTAGTGGAGATTAGTTATAATAATGCCTATGGATTCTGCTGTTGTCCGTTGTCCTCTCAAATGCATTGTAAGGGTACCTTTATTTTTTTCTTTCATCTGCAGCACTGGACATCAATACAAGAATTACTGAGACATTTTTGGTCATCTTACCCGATAACAACCACATATCTTCATACCAAGGTAATGTTTTTTCAATTTGACAATCTCCCAATCCCAGAATTTGCTATATACCTAGATTCCTGGGCTTTCTCAGGAAATGTTCAAACTTACCTTACACCAAGAGCAAGTTCTTTATACTAGGATGTTATATTTTATAATGCAGGTTGGTAAGTTGAAGGATGCAATGTCCACTACTTATTCACAACTCGAGGTACGTTATGAAATTCTTCAAGTCTTTTTTATAGTAGTTCCTAGTCTCTCCATACCAATGCAACACAAACATGAAATTTGGGTAAATTAAATCGGTAGTTCAAGCTTATTGCATATGGTCGAGTGTATGCATTTCGTGTACTGTTTCCTTGAGATATTAAATGATTTGACTCAGGCAATGAAAGAGTCGGTGCAATCTGATCTCCGGCATCAGGTTTCTTTACTGGTTCGTCCAATGCAACAGGTTAGCTTCTTCCGGTACCTACTTAAAAAGAGTTTTACTACATCATATCTCGGTTAAGTATATATTCTCCACGCACATTGTATCTATATCCGGTTTAACCAGCCAAGCTTGCATTGTAACCCGGTTTATGAATTGATCTTAACCTGTATTCTCTGCCAGGCTCTTGACGCTGCGTTCCAACACTACGAAGCAGACTTGCAGAGAAGAACCGCTAAGAGCGTTGGAGGCAACGGGTGTGTTTAGAGAACAAACAAGATCTTGGTTTTGTTTCATCCGCCATTTGTTGTTTTGTTTGTTAGACCATTGAAATACAAAAAGGGGTTGATACAACATTATAGTATCGTGTTTTTGGTTCAACAGTGCTGACTTTTTTGTTGTACTTGGAAAGAACAAAGAGAATTTTTTCGACATCAAACTAAATGTTTCGGTTGGATATTCTCAAAGGGACTTGAAGAGTTTGCAGTCCAATCCGAGATTATTTTTCTACATTTACATATTCATAAATCATAACTCTCTCTCTTTACTTCTTTTGGTTCTTTTTTTTGTAATCCTTATGGGATCTCAACATAAATTATTCTGCCTTTTTTCTTCTTTTCACCAGACAATTTTCTAGTCTTTTTTGTTTTTCTATATATTCCAAATTTTTTTATTCGAATATTCACCTTTCTTATTACAATTTTCTAGCCTCACTGTTAGTCTATTATGTAATGAATCAAAATAAATTATATTTTCAGTTTTAGGTATAATCAAGTTTTCCCCTTGTGAATACGTGAAGGTATATGCTATGGTTTGGTCCCTTGCGAATCAATCACTTTTAAGAAAATAAATAATTTAAGATGAGCTTTATCTGGTCTAATGTCGCATCATTCCAATATTATAATATGTAAAGAAACAAAGAATGATGTACATTTGTAATAAAAAACAAAAGTAATTAGCGGCTATAAAAAGGAAGTAAATATAAATAAATAGAAAGCAAATAGCATTGCTTGATAAAGGGAAAACTACAATTATGCGAATGTGACACCTCTCTCGTCTCCAGGTTTTGATTGCAACACCCTTACACGTCAACGATTTTGCTAGATTTGATTCCTTTCCCTTTTTCCCTTACAAAATTCGTCAACATAGCTTATTTTTAGGATATATTCATTTTTAGAACTAATTTCCTAATTTTAGCACTAGCACGAAACTATAAAGGAAATGACTGTAATAATTTAAAATTTAAGAGGATAAAAAAGGGTAGAAAATAATCTTACAATGTTAATTCTTTTTTTTTTTTGGTATGAAATGTTAAGAATTCTTTTTGAAAACTATAAAGGAAATGACTGTATTCATGGTTACTTTTGATTTATCATTAGATTCAAAATTTTATGGAGATTTATTGGTTCATAGACTTTAATAAATTTGGAAATCATAGTAAAATTTGGAAATTTTTTCAAAATTCATTGATTTTAAAACCAACAAAAGTGGATTTGAAAATCAACCAAAGTGCATTTAGAAATATCTAAAATGGATTTAGAAATCATTCAAAGTGGATTTTAAAATCATCAAAAAGGGATTTCAAAATCAAATTAAAAAAAAATTGATAAAAAAATATAGCATATAATTTTTTATGATAAAATCAAATATTGTGAAACTTTTTAATTATATGGTTTTGGATGATTTCAGTTATGGAGTTTTTATTATATGATAGATAAATTTTTATATATGCTAATATTTTCAGTGTTGATTACCATGAGAACACTAGTATAAATAGATCCATTTGACACCTATTCACAATAGATGTTTCAATCTTACTGTAAATGGAGGCATCAATAATAGAAATAGGAATGAGATTTTTATTATATGAAAAAAATAGTATATTGTATTTTTTGCAAATCAATTCAAAATAACAAGGTTTGACTAAAGATTTCATCTTTTGTATTTTTAAGTGAAATCCATTTACAAATCCATTTGAATCCAATGTGAAACTAAATCCATGTTCAAATATTTAATATTGAATAAGAGGTGATTTCAATTAGTATTTATAAATGATAAAACCAATAAGACGTGATTTTAAAATATATTTTAAAATCAATGATTGAATAAGACGTGATTTTGAAATAGATTTTAAAATCGATGATTGAATAAGACCTGATTTCACTTGAATTTCTAAATCTATTAAAATCCATTAACCAATAAACCCTTCTTATAAACATCAGAGGACGTAATTGGAATCTATTTTAAGGATCCTATTTTCAACAAGTCTTCAAACTCTCTTTTTTTATAGGTTTTTTAAATCCAACAAACTCTCAATACTTCAATTTAATCATAATAAACTTAATTATTTCAAATATATTTTTATAAATTTAATTATCACATAAAAAATCAAATTAATACATTAAAATTAATATCAAAATTATGAATATAGAAAAGATATTAGTTAACATGAAAATATTACACATGAACTCATAAATATTACATTGTGAAAATATAACACAAATAAATAATTTACATTGAGAAAACATAATATAAAATAAAAATTAACACTAACAATAATAATTATACATGATAAATAAACTCACGTGTTGTTTTTAATGTATATTTTATATTTAATTATGATTCATGACTTATGAATGTATGTTTTATATCTAGTTATGGAAATTTTATCGTTATAATTAATTATTGTTAATATAGATGACATTATAGCAACATACAATTCTTTTATAAATGGATTTGAAAATTGACAGTTGGACCAATATATCTTCAAAACCTTATTTTGAAGTGTCTAAATATGAGACATCCTCATGATGAGGATTCTTGTTGGAAATACCCTAAAAAAATTAATTCATAAAACAATGTTAGAACAGTACTGATATTTTTTTTTAATAGTTATGCATAATACTCATTGGTTTACACTTTTATGGGCTAAAATTTGGTTCCAAAATTCGTTATCCAACAAGTTTAGTTTCAAAACTTTTGAATTTTGATATATGAGATTCGAAAGGTTTGTAGAGATATTGGATGAAATGAAAAGTCATTCTAAGTACCGAACAATTTACATCCAATCTTCACAACTTTTTCTAGTATATATATATATTGATTCCAATATATAAAAAATAGAAGGGACTCAAAATATAGAGTTAGTTGTATGGAAGTGAGTCATGGGGTGATTATCAGAAAATGAGGTGATACATCCCAAATGCGATTTATAAGCTCATATGGTCAGAAAATTAGGTGATGCTCCCAAGTGCGATTATAAGCTCATATGGTTGTAAGCTACGTAGATGTTGGACCTATCTTGCCAACAGTCGGAGATTCATTATGTTGACTGTTGTAGACATTGATTCGAGTCCTAAAGACGAAAAACAAAACTCTGGCTTTCGACTACAGAGTACAGACTCTCTAGTCATGATTTAATCTTGCTAAACAAAATTCTACGAGTGTCTAGTACGAAATCAACAGTATTATTGTAGAACAACATGCTTCACGTTCTATAATGAAGTAGATAATAAATAATTTGGGAATAATAGTACAAGAAGTCGATTGGATTTTAGACACGCAAGGATCCCCACACCCACGAGGACACGTGTTGCTTGTTCGATCTCTGACATGCTTCACGTTCTCGCGACAGTTCTGTAAGGGCATTTTAGTAGTTACGACTAGAGGTGTCACAGTGTAACTGGTCCCCAGATTTCTGAGCTGGCGTGTGGGGACTACATACCTTACCCCAAGCGAATGGGTAGCTCTTAAGATCTTAAATCTAATTAGGATACCTAATTTGCGAATGTAATTATTTGGATTTAGTTCCGAGAAATTTTAGATATCAGATGTCCATAAACCATAACTCAGAATATATTTGATTCAAATCTGAGACAATAACAATTATTCAAAATAATAAAACAATTAAAATTTTACGTAAAACTTAATAAGTTACATAAACTAACTCTAAAATATTACATTAAATTTTTGGAAAATATTTATAAATTCTGTATGTAGGGAGGGATCACTCTAAACTAGTTCGGCTACAACTGATATTTTGATAAGTAAGTATTGGTTAAAGTATTGGTTCGGAAGCTATATTCCCGAGATCCAAATAGAGATGTTCATATATACATGTCACTGTAATTTTCTTAGAGAAGCGTGAGAATTACTGTTTAGACTTCTGAAATTATATCATGTCGATTTAAAGTATTAAGCATGTAAACCTGTTATTTTTTGTGCTTCGGACAATCCAGATGTCTATCGATTTTTTCACATATTATTTTGTTAACATATCATCTATTTGTCGTTCGTTGATTGAATATCTCAAGACAGTAAAAAATTTACTTAACAATTGTCCTTACTAAGTGATTGGACCAAAGTAAAATCTGAATCAACAAAAGTTATAACTAATAAAGAAAAAAAAAAACTGAATTAGTGTTGTAGGAATTCGAATTCTCTGTGCCTCGGGACTACAATATAGGCGATAAAGAGTTTTTGTTTTTGTTTATTCATGATCGGTTTACAATAAACTTTTCAACAAAAAAAATAAACCTTTCACCTAAAATTCTATTTATATTTTAAAATAGAACACAGATTACATTTAAGCCGAGCATAAAAAACTTATCACACTTGTACTTACATATTTACAATTGTAGATTCATAAAGTAAATGTATTGTATCCCACGAATATTAGAATTGTAGGACCTGGATACGAGAAACATAACCCGTTCCACACTAAGATACACGTGTCCAGTACTCTTTACGACGACACGTGTCGGTCTCCCCATCTTTCACGCGGATGAGGACACGTAAGTAGCCAGCGAATAATATACAATTTAAAAATGGAATTAAAAAATAGAGGGTAGAGCAATAATAGGGCAAAAAAGGAGGCGACAAGAGACATAAAAAAAATTAAGAAGACCGTACAAAAACGTGTCGAATGGAGGGATCATCTGATTGCCACTTGGCTCTTTTCTCTCTGCTCTTCTGTACTTTTCACACATTGGCTATTCTCGTCGCTTTCTTTCCTTCTACGTGCCCAAACATTTTAATATTCTATTACCTTTCTCTTTTTTTTTGTTCTAAATTATTTTTCCTCAATAACATTAAATATATTAATAAATAAGGTGTAAAATTATGTAAATGTTAGTTAAAAAGACTTGATACGATAAAATTTTATTTGTTGATAGACTCGAATTTTAGCAGTAAATAGAAAAAAATATTACGGGGATTTTGATGGTACTTGGTAATGACGAGCTAAATAGGTATTGTGAAGTGAATGAATGGAACTGAATATTCTGTGTTCTCTTCTTCTGAATTAGAGTTCTCTTCTCTGTCTCATCCGTTGAATGTATACTATATTTTTTTGTCTCCCCATTTATAAGAAATTAATTAATACCGAAGAAAACATGTTTTTAAAATTCTTTTAGGGAAAGGAATTAAAGAGAAAGTTGGAACCTTTTTTTTTGTTTTTCAGAGATATTGGATATGGGTGGGATCAAAATCTAATCTTTTTTTTTTTCTCCGCCGATCACTGTTACATCAGCTGCAGTATTCTTTTTGATGGCGGAAGCAAACGAGGGCAGTAGAGAAATGGCGAGAAGTAACCGTTATGTGTTCCCAAGAGATCTGCTTCAGAGATTTATCTCTAATTCAGCGGAAGGTGAAGATGATGATGATGATGATGAAGAGGAAGGTATCGAGTTGAATCTGGGGTTATCTCTTGGTGGGAGATTCGGAGTTGACAAAAGCAACAAGCTCGTGAGATCTTCTTCCGTTGTGGTGACGATGCCGCTTTTCCTGGAGGATCATCAGCCGGAGACCAAGCCTTTTGCGGCGGAGACAGCGGCGGCGAGGCATACGGGTTTAACGAGAACGACGTCGTTGCCGGCGGAGTCGGAGGAGGAGTGGCGGAAGAGGAAAGAGATGCAGACTCTAAGGAGAATGGCGGCCAAGAGAAGGAGAAGCGAGAAGCTTCGTAGCGGCGGCGCCGGCGGTAACAACATCAAATCAACTGAAGCTAATATTAATAATCCGGGAGAAGCCGCCTCCGCTTCGAGGCGGCGAGGTAGACCGTCGTCGGGGCTGCCACGGTGGTCGGCGACGGCTAACAAAGGCGGACTCTTGCGGCAACACAGTGCTGGTCCTGATTCACTGCAAGGCTCCGTTGAGTCCCAAGGCGGAGGAGGAGGAGGAGGCGGCGGCGGCGTCGGAAGTTCTTCGAGTGTCTCGGAGTTAGAAACCAAATCTCATCAAGGTAAACTATTCTGATCATCATTACACAAGCTTTAAATTTGTTGGAGTTAAATTCTATAATAAGCAAATGGATGATGCATCAATGTGAAATCATTGTACAAATTCTAGAAAAGCCTGATTCTTTGATGCAAAGATTTCACCTTTTCGGAACCTGAAAGGTCATTTACTTGGTTATTAATATTTAAACTTACCAATGTTACTAAGAAACAGTGTTGTTTTTGATGAATCCAGCTTCGAGCGAAGAAGCAAGAAGCTTACCATCGACACAACAACAAGAAGCAACAAAGCCGAATAATCGGCTGAGAAGATTGAGTTCAGTGGACATGAAGATAGAGCCACAAGGGAAAGGGAAAAGCGAGATGCCATGTGTGTTCACCAAAGGAGATGGACCAAATGGGAAGAGAGTCGATGGGATTCTGTATAGATACGGTAATGGAGAGGAAGTAAGGATCATGTGTGTCTGCCATGGCGATTTCTTGTCTCCTGCTGATTTCGTTAAACATGCTGGTGGTCCTCATGTAGATCATCCTCTTAGACACATTGTTGTCAACACTACTTCTCCTTCTAATCTCTCATAGACCAAAAAACACCTAACCCTCTCTTCATTTGATCCCTTCATTTAAGCAACCCCAGAGACCACAGTTTAGAGAAGATGTTTTAAAAGTTTTAGATCAGACAACATATGCCTGTCTGAATCTGGTAATTTCCCAATATTAAGAGTTTATATTTGTATCTTTACTACTTTATACAGAGAATTAAGGAGAAAAACATCATTTATATCAGTTTTAAGAGAGATGGATGAGAATAACATTTTGATGATGCATATGGTGAGTCGAGTAGTACAGATGAAAAACCTCCTACTCTGAAAATAAGAAACAGACTTGAGAAAAGGAAAAGCTAAAAGCTTCTAACGGCTACGCACTTGTTTGCTGCTGTACAAATCCTCTAAAAAACACTTGTTCTTCTTCTTCTTCTTCTTCTTCTTCTTATGCTTCTTCTAGCTTTTTTTATCACAATCTAGAAGGTTGGATTCGTTTCAGCAGTTTTACAGCTTGTTTCATCGTTGGTCTTATCGAGAGGCTATCGACGGTGCATTTGAGTGCTAAATGCAGAACCTCGACCAGATCGTCCTGAGGACCAGTCTCCCATAGTCCCTTGGTGAAAACATCCTTGGCTTTGCCTTGACTCAACATCATATGTGCCCACGAGACAATGTTGAACCCGTTCTCGTGCGATGAGAAAGAAGGGTCCAGAGCTCGCTTATCCGATATCAGCTCCAAGATAACAATACCGTAACTATAAACATCTGCTTTCTCCGAGACACGGCAAGTCATTGCGTATTCCGGAGCAACATAGCCGAATGTTCCAGCCACACCTGTTGTGACATGAGACTGCGAAGTTCCCAAGAGTTTTGAGAGTCCGAAATCGGATAGATAAGCGTTGTAGTTGTTGTCCAAGAGTATGTTGCTCGGTTTGATGTCTCTGTGCAAGACTTTAGGGGAACACTGTTCGTGAAGATATGCGAGAGCACGCGCTACGTCAAGAGCAATCTTGTGAAGGATCTTCCACTCGAGTGCCGATTTGGATCTTTCTTTGATGAAATCTTGGAGGTTCCCACCGGATAAGTAGTTGTAGATAAGGAACATCTCGGTCTCACTCGCGTGGTAACCGATTAACATAACGAGATTCGGATGCCTAACCACTTCAAGAGCCGAGATCTCGGCGTGGAACTGTTGATCTCCTTGAAACCTCCCAACAGAGAGTCTTTTGACAGCGAAAACATTGTTTGGAGACACCTCGGCTTTGTATGTCGAACCGAAACCACCGTGACCGATACAGTTGGAGTTGCTGAAGTAACCAGTGGCTCTAACGATGATCTCGTAGGTCAGAGGAATACCAATGTCCACAAACACTTTGATCTCCTTCGTTTCAGCTACCTGAATCTGCGAGTTCCGTTTCCATTTCCTCGTGTAGACGAACAAGACAACGAGGACAAGAAGCACAAAGACGATGACTGAAGCCGAAACGATGGAAGCGATCTCAATCGGGTACAACCCGCTTTTACCAGGAGAATCGTCTGAGCTCGGGCTCCCTTCGTTGTCTCCATCGTCAAGACTCATGAGTTTCCTAAGCTCGATTCCATGAACAGCATTGCCTGAGAAGCTGGAAAGTCGAGAAACACCTACAATTTCGGAAATCTTCAACGGATCAACCTTCAACGACTTTTCAAAATTAACAAGAAATCTCTGAATCCACATCACAGGATCTTCATCAGCTGGATTAAGCCCTCGATTCAGAACCCTAATTCCAGGAAACTCCCCAATAAAGCTGTTCCCTTGAAGATCGAGCACCTCCAGTTTCTCCAATCCCCAAATCTCCTTTGGAATTTGACCTCCCAGATCATTAAAAGCAAGCGACAAAACCCTAATTTCAGAGAGATTCCCAACTACCGGAGAGATTTCACCACCGAGTCTACTCGAACAGGAAGATGAATCTGGGAAATGAAGACTACTACCTTCACGGTCATCGCAGCCTCTGAGAATTAGAGAGACGACTCTCAAATCGGAGTTGCAGGAGACACCGAACCAAGAACAGTGGTTCGAGCTGTCGAGATCCCAGCTAGAGAGAACACCATTTGGATCGGAGAAACTACTCTTCAACTCCAGCAGAACAGTTCCGTCGTGAAAAACACTCTCGGGAAAAAGTTTCCGAGAAAATGAAAACGCAAACAAATTAAGCAATAAGAACAAAGCAAGGAGATTTCTTTTCATTTTTCTCCAGACGCGAGAGAGAGAGAGAGAGACGACGGCAAAACGCAGAAAGAAAAACAAAACCCTAATTTTTGTTTTCCCCCAAAATCAAAGTGAAAATTTTGATCACCCTCTCTCTCTCTCGAAATTCAAGTTGCAAAAGAAGAAAGTTTCTTTACCCAAAAAGAAAACGACATTAAAGAAAACAAAAATTTTCTTGGCTCAATAACCAATACAAAAAAAAGTTCTTAACGTATTGGAAGCAGTCAAACAAGAATGAATTTCGAGGAAAAGAGAAAAAAATCTTTCAGCTTTTTTAACTTTTTTTTTTCTTCACTTTCTCCGTCATAAACTATTTTAATTCGTTTTGAGGAAATTTTTTTCAAAACACACTACTTACAGAGATCTAAAGTTTGTCTGTATTCATCAGTGATGTAACTTTTAAAATATTTATCCATTAAAAACCAAAAAAATGCAAAATATTTGTTTGTGTGAGAGATAGTAGTGTTTCACTTTCAGCCGCGTCTCTCTCGGTTCTGTCGTTAAACTTTTTTTTGTCGTTGTCTTTACAGACTTTAGAGAAGGGTGGGACCCACGGCAAGTCAATGTCTGAGTTAATTTACAAATATAGAGAGGTCTCCACATGGCTGCTTCTTGTTTGACCAGCCAGGATAGGTGTGGGACCTACGCTTTTATTGGTCCATGATTAGATTCCGATATCGTTTTTTTTTTCCTAGTTAACGATCATGTCACGGTTTTTTTAAGTAGACGTGTATTCCTCTGTGTATCTGCGTCATCATGACGTTGTGTTTTGCGTCAGAAATATGGCCCAAGTGTTTACAAAACCGTGGCATATGCGTTCACGGTTCACCATCTATGAATCATGATCACAATTGTCAAAATTCACTTTTTAATGCAAATTTTGTTTGACATAAACCCCGCGAAATCAAAAGAGAAAATACAATTTTTTTTTGTTTTGTATTAATTTTTATGCGTCTCATAAATATGGAAAGGATAAATTAATGTCAGGTTTGGATTTTTACCCGAAACCCGAAACTCGACTCGAATTCGACCCGAAAAATGTGGTACTGAATCGAACCGGAACCGACAAAATACCCGAACAGGACGTCGACTCCTATACCCGAAGAATCGGAACCGAACCGAGAACCGAATGGATACCCAAAATATCCGAAATATAATTATACACAAAAAATATATCTCATATTTTCGGATATTTGGAGATTTTTCGGATAATTTGGATATATTTTGGTGATATAATTGTAGTTTTTTCAAATATTTCAGATTTTTTTTTTACATTTGAGTATATTTAGATATTTTAATTTAAATGTTTTTGGGGTACTTCGGGTTTTTTGTTATATTTGAGTACTTTCGAGTACAAAAATAACAAATCCGAACTTTATCCGATAAATTTTCGGTTCTTCATCGATTCTCCACAAATATTCGAGAACCGACCCGAACCCGAAAAGACCTGAACTGAAACCGAACCGAAAATTTAAAATACCTGAACGGGACTTAAATTTTTATACTCGAAAATCCGAAACCCAAAATTTTTTTATCCGAATCCGACCCGAGTACTCAAAATCCCATGCCTAATTTTTAAGAAGCTCATACGGAGCCTTACGAAAAGTATAATAAAGAGCCACAATCCAGTGATATTTTTAAAGAGTTTTCCTTATAATCGTTGATTTGCTATCACTGATAGATCTCTTCAGTATTAAAATAATGTTTATCGAAATGTAATTTTGAAATATGTCACAATCCATTGATATTTTTTTATTAAGTTTTTCTTACAAAAAGCAGTTATTTTTCAGATGTTACTATACGAAAAAAAAATATGATAAAGTGTCACAACTTTTTAATTTTATTATTGTATATAGTCTAATAACGTAATAAACTACTAATACGATTTAATAATTGAAAAATGAGATCTATAGAGAAGTCTATAATAGTCATGAGTCATCAGATAGACTCTTCGATATGGAGGGACTACAAATCTTTTTTCATGTATTGGCAATAATTTAGTGTTAATACTTCTTACATTTATTTTTGTTTTTATATATCAACCAACAAAATCAAGTTGATAACTTTTTTCTCCTTTTGACAGAGCAAGTTGATTACTTATAGCTAAAATGTTTTTACTTGAGAAGTTAAAACACTTGCATATCTAAAAATGTCGACGTCCAATGAAAGATACATCAACGTCGATGGATAATCTATGAAGATTTTGTTAGATATTTACCACAAGATATGTGAGTATGTGACCTTATACCTAATCTTATTAAACCTTTATGTTGCGTAATTTTATTAACCAACTTCATTTGACTTGATGATAACATATAACCATATTGTTCTTCTTCTTCTTTTTTTGGTAACTGTTCTCAGTAAGCAAGAAACATTTACATTTGTAAAATTCATTTTTTTTTATCCCTTTAGCTAACGAAAAAAACAGACTTGGGTAAGAATCTAATCTAAAGTTAAGAAGAGGAAGAAGAACAAGAAGAAAAACAACATAACCATTTATGAGATGTTTTGGACTTTTGCAGTTTCTGCTCTTCACTCCCGATACTCATCTCATCATCTACTACCTTCTTTGAAGAACTGTAGCAAACACAGAGAGAAAACTCCATTATTAAGCTTTTCAATCAAAACAATAACAGATTAAAGAAGACCAATGCGAGAATCTGGAAGTAGCAATGTACCTGGAACAGCAGCTCCAACAGTTCCAATGGCAGCACAAGAGCCAGCCACAAGAAGAGCAGCAGCATTTGGGCCATCTGCAGCAGCACGAGCAGCATTTTAGCCGTTTGCAGCAAGAGAAGTTGTAGGCACAACTTGGCCAATTGCAGCAGGAGTAGCACCATCCAGTGTTCTTGCAACACAACCAAGAACATCTCTTCTTCTGCTTCTGCTGTTGCTGCTGCTGCATCGTCTTCTTCTTTGTCGCCTTCTTTTTCTTTTTCTTCTTGTTCTTTTTCGTTCTGCATTAAAACAACAAGTAATTTAAAAAAAAAGGTTATTGTTTCCCAGAATCAAAGACTACTATAATAAGATGATGTATAAAGTAACAAAACTCACATTGGATAAGAAAATGACTGCGTGCTGGATGGTGCTTCGTCCGAGTTATTGCCTTCTCCAATGTTCCTCCATGATACATTTGAGTTTGATGACTTATCCTCACTGTCAGTTTCCAAGATGCCACTCGCTTTGTCCTCCATATCAAAGCTCTTTCCCAGATCAGAAGAATCAACCGGAACATGAACAGAAGGGCAGAACGATAACAGCTCGCCAGATTTTAGAAGCTCTCCAGCCTTGAAATCACGGTAACTAAACAGCTCATCTCTCGCTATCGCGTTATCGCCTATGCTGAGACTAAACAGAGAATCATTCGAAACCGTGCTCAAATTTTTCTCCAAGGTCGGTAACGAGTTTCTCCGAGGTTGGTCAGATCCTTCTCTATCCATCATTTGAACAGAAGGAGACAAAAGCGTAGGCTCCACTGAAGCATGAGTCACACCAGAGATTTGTGACCTCGGTGTGTCTGATGAACCTTGTAACTCGGATAATTTTAAAGAAAGGCTTAAGAGCTCCTTACTGCGTCGGCTACTATCGAATGATAAGCTAGATTTCCTTTCTTTTGCATCGACCTCGAATGTGTTCCCTGAAGAGGTTGGAGATGATGAAGACAAGGAAAGAGATGCAGATCTGCTGGTGGTAATCTCTGGATCTGCCTTGAGACGAACATCACTGACCCCGTAACTAGCAATGCTCCCCAATTGGAACAAAACCGGCTTCTCGTCATTCCCTTCTCTGTTCGTTGCTCTTGGATCAAAACTCCTACTATCATCTGCTTTTCTATGCTTCTTTAGATGAAAAGCCTTTCTATTGTGTCCCTTCTTGTGATTCGTTTCCATGGCTGAAAAATGAAAACGAAATCTTTATCATCTTCTTTTAAATTGCTTCACAAAATGCATGGGAAAAGGAGATGTTTTCAAGAACATGAGCTAACATCGTAGAGTGATTGAACGAATAAAACAGAGGACTTACTTATAGCAACGAATATCCATGTAAATTTCCAATGAACCCTAGCAGCTTTTCGAACCTTCTACTTTACCCGCAATGATTCTTCTCTGTCTATAAATCAAATGGAAAATGGGCAAAAGATTCGAAGAACAAACAGCCGAAAAAGGACTTCGAACTTATAAAAGTTTTGACCTCAATAGGGGCACGAACCTCAGATACATCAAACTGTAAAATTTATTCTTGAGGCTGGAACAATGACAAATCCATAAAACATTTAACCGTTATATCTTCTAAAAACAAAACAGAACACAAAAAGGATAATCCTTTCAAAATTTTGAGAGTAAAAAGGAAAAAGGTTGAACAAAATGAAAGAACTAAGCCATTTGGTTTTTTTTTTTTCTTTCTCTGCAGATTTCTTTAAACCAAAGGTATTCCTATAATGTAGGGATTAGCTCGTCTTAATAAACCTTGGCTGCTTTTGGCGCCATCTTTTTTTAACTAAAATTTCTCCTAAATCCAATGCTCCCCATATTAGCAACGCCACGTGTCAAAACACCATCTAGAGACAATATCTTTGGCTTTTGTCCTGAAAAGTTTTTTTCAGGTGCTGAGACCAGCCCAGTTCTTGAAGGCAACGAGGGATTCCATTTTCTTGTAGTTCCTCTTCCTCAATTTTGGCAATCTAAGCTTCTTGTGAGTCTCCATGAATGCTTGCTTATATCTCCACTTATCTACAAATATCTTCATCTCCTGAGATTTCTCTACCACTTGCATCGCCGCGTCAAAGAACCCTCCTTTGACCAACGCATACAAGAACGCATCGACTAGAGCATGGTCTAGTTTTGACCTCTTCTCTGCATCTACTGAAGATATCTTAGTTTTGATCTCGTTCCACAAGAGCAGGACGTTGAAGTACTTTTCGCCGCTTACATATCCATTAATCAAGGATAAGTATGTCTGGTTGTTTGGCTCATACCGGAGGAAAACCATCCTTCTGAATGTCCTTCTTGCATCTTCTAGGCGCCCGGATTTACAGAAGGCATGAATAATCGAATTCCAATCATGAGAATTCACTTCGACACGGGGGTCTTCCACAACTTCATCTAGAAAGGCTGCCATTAACTCGGGTCTCTGATTCTCAAGGAGACCTGTCATTATTGTTAAGTAGCTCCCTTTTAAATCCGCCACTCTTGTTTCTCTCATATCCCTAAACAATGTAAACGCGGATATGAAATCCTGGTTCGTCATGGAAGCTTCGATCAAAGCGTTATGGATCTCAACGTCTAATTGAAGCCCAGAGTTGCTGATCTCTGTAACCAGCTGAGTAGCTTCAGCTGTTTTGTACTCTTTGCAGTAGGCTTTTAAGATTGGCACATAAACCCCAAGCCCCACAGATCCTCCTCCCTGAGCAATCGTTTCCTCGAGAATACTATGTGCTTTATCCGAGAACCCAAGATTAACACAACCATTTATGATTCCAAACCCAACAGAACTGTCAACGTCAATAGACTGAGATTCCAATTTCTGAGCTTCGATGATTAGTTTTGCTAAGCTCTTAACGCTTTTACTCTCGATAAACCCTTTCACCAATTCACAGTACGTTTCCTCACCGAAACTCGAGTCTTCTCCTCCATCTCGTTTAAGACTATGCAGTATAACTTCTGAAACACTATCTAAATCACCCATCTTAACATATCCACTGATCATTTTGGAATAAAGGATTCGTTTACTTGCAAACCCAAAACCATCCATCAAATTCTCAAGCTCACTTATCTTTTCTCGAAGTCCTTTCCTTGCATACAAATAAGCAAGAAACCCAAAGCTAGACTCGTCAGGCTTCACACCCAAAACAGCCATAGATTCGATCACATGTTCAGCATCAGCCAGAGATTCCAGCTGCAGGCAACAAGCTTCAAGAGCCGCATTACTCGCAACCAAATCCGGTTTCATGAAATCAAGCTTCTCATCGACTGCAATTCTACAACTTTCCCTAAACAACTTCAGAAACGCTGCCAAGCTTCCGTTTTCGCGGCAGATATCGATAATCAAATGCCCCCAGAGATCAAAAGGAACAAAGTACCTGTTCTTGAACATACACTTCACCAAAGCCAACGCAGGCGCGGCAGCTTTCGCCAATTTCATGGATTCCATAAGCGTACGGACAGTCTCAAACTCGAGCAAAATCGGATCTTTCTCGATAACGTAAGCAGCTGAAGCAAAGGCTCGCTTGAGTCTGTGTGAACTGTTTTCGCCGCTTTCGCCGGAAACGGACAAATGGGTGATAAGAGAATTGACGAGACGCTTCTCGGGAAGAGAAGAGGCGGCGGTGAGAGATCGGAAGGCCTTCCATGCTTCATCTGTGTTGTGGGAAGTTAAAGAATCGTGGAGGGCAGATTCGATGGAGGATTTTTGGTCTTGGGTTAGGGTTTTGGGGGTTTGAGGCGGTGATAGTGACGGTGTGAGGGTGATTGGCTTGTGGGAGAAGAGAGAAGGCTTGAGGAAAGAGTAAAGGGAAGGAGTTTCAGGAGAAGACGAAGAGAAGTGTCTTCGTGGGATTAAAGTTAGAGTTTTTCTGAACATTTCTATGAAGCAGGATCATCTGGTTTGCGAGTGAGACCAGCCATATTCATTTTGCTTCCAAGTTTTAAAATATAAATATAAATAATATGATGACACTGATTAAGACAAATAAGCTGGAATAGCTCAGTTGGTTAGAGCGTGTGGCTGTTAACCACAAGGTCGGAGGTTCGACCCCTCCTTCTAGCGTTTATTTTTTCTTTTTGAGGAAATTACTCTCTCAACAAAGCCTAAAAAATATGAGATTTCTGGCCACACATGAACTATTACCAAGCCCATAGCCAGCTAGAAGAGCCCAGCCTCTTTCTCTCAATTCAAATAAATGTAAGATTTTGGCAAATTCATGATATAAGACGTTTCCTTTCATAGTTAATTAATTATCATAATTTTTCTTAGTCTTTTTAATTAACACATGTTCATGCTAGATTATGTTTTTCGTCACGGTTATAGTCCCGTTCATTTTGAATTGAATCCTATATTATGTTATATTGATGTTCCACTTGAACTATATGCAAAAGAAGTTTCTATCTGTGAATCTATGAAACGTTGAACCTAACTAGATGCCTTTCTTGAACCCATATTAGAGAAGCTTGGATTCGGTACCACAAATAAAATATGTTATGTATTTTGAGAACCCACCTAATTTACTTAGAAAAATGATTAGCCTGGTTGGGTTAGAAGCTTTGTCTATATGAGTTGAGGAAGGTGTAGACATAGATAAGAAATAGACAAAAGGAGATGCAAAATATTCTGTTTCTAATAATCAAAGGAACTTTAAGAATCAGCTTGAAAATGGATGGATGAGAGAAAGCAGCTTTGGAAAGAGATTGGTATCAGATTCTTGGCCACTACTAGCCGCACCCGATTCCGAACTCGTCCCCATAAAACCAATTTTCAAACAAAAGAATCCAAAGATTCTTAAAGTGTTCAACTCCAAGTCTTCGCATTTTATATAGGATTAGGAGCAATCTTTGGGAGACCAAAAGTTGATTAATTCACCTCCATTTTCTTTTCTGTATGAAACCTAATCTTTCTCAATATGCGCAATCATTACGTTTACACTTTAAGATCATACATCTCCACTTCCCATGTTTTTATCAGACTTGGAAAAACAAAAGAACAAAACCCACAACGAAAGAGACGGTCTTTTTGATCACTAGCAAATAAAGCGCTTCCTCAATTGTTTTGTTTGATAAGTTTGCTATATAAATCCCAAAGTGAGAATGACCAATGGATTTCTCCATTTCTTCTTAACTAGTTTCAAGTTACAAATCTAATGATTCCTCACAAAATTCACTTTTTTAGTTGCATTACTTTTGATTGTCACTGTAACCAATTTATATGCTATGTGATAATGAAGACATGATGCTACATATTAAAAAGATGAAAGATCAAATCCAAGGAAGTAAAAAGGATAAAAATAATATAAAGAAAAGAGCATCTCATCCTCCGGATTTACAAAATAAAGAAAAAAAGCTCTTGATTAAGTTGTACATCCCAAAATACTAGCTACTAAACCAGCATGTCTTCTCGGCCAACCTAATTAGGAAAATCCAATTCCATACCCTACAAAGACAAGAGTGAAAGAAAAAAAAAAAAGATATAGCAGCTCTATCATCTGATTTGCGCAACCCATAAGCCGTTGGCAAAATCTCAGTCCATCCATTACAACCACCGTGTGACTTAGATGATGTCTTCTAAACACTCATGACAACAAGCATAGCTACACCGGTTAGTAAGAAAAACACCATGTTAGTTCGGACCAACAATGTCTCTCCAGCGTTTGGATCTAGTCCGCCGCTCCCAACCGGTCCAAGAGTAGTGCCCGGGAAAACCGAAGATGAGGACGAAGTTGGCATTCCGTTTGTGGGCGTGCCCGAATTCGGCATCCCATTAGAAGGAGTCCCGGTGCTGGGCATTCCGGTCGTGGGAGTCCCAGTGGTTGGGAAGCCACTGGTTGGAGTCCCAGTGGTTGGAGTTCCAGTGGTGGGGGTTCCGGTGGTGGGGGTTCCGGTGGTTGGGGTTCCGGTGGTGGGGGTTCCGGTGGTTGGGGTCCCACTAGAGCTGCAAAGTAGTCAAAAACATCAGTGATTCACTTGTTAAAAGATAATCTGATGATTTTATTAAAGAATGCACATCTGGATCATGTGAATGATGGACTATTTTTGAGGTGGATTATCTTTTTAGTAAAGGTGAAATGAACAGAAATGATACATTTTTTATCACGATTCCTTGTCTACTCATTTGGTCTTAAATCACTATCATTGTGTCGCCAAAATAAAACAAATTGAAACGGAATTAAAATTAATAAAATGGTTAGTCGGTAGTAAAGAAACATTAGCAAATCTACCCTCAACAAAATTACTTTATGGATACTGAGAATCAAAAACATGACTAAACTCATCTAAACACAAACACTAATCAATGAAGAAGAATGAATGAATGAATGAACAGAAACATACCTGGAACCAGTCAAACAGCTTGAAGCCGCTGCAAGATTTAGAGAGAGAACAAAAAAAATCAGAGAAGATTAGTACAAAAAAATTAGAGATTTTGATCCCAAAACGAAAGTGGGTTTTTAGTGGTAAAGAAGTGAGTACTTGACGGAGGGGAGCTAGAGATGGCGGCGGCGCCGTTAAAGTCACAGGTGGCACCGGAGGAAGCTTTCTTCTGGTAGTAACTGTTAACGGCGACGTCACAGTGGTTTTTGACGGTGTTAGGTTGGAAACAAGCTCCGTTCTGCTGGATCTGGGAACAGTCAGCTCCTGCTCCACAAGCGTAGTCTATGGCTTTCTGAAGCACTTGCTCGTTCCCATCTTTGCACACACAATACGCCGCATCTTTTCCCAGGAAACAAAAAATCAAAATCAGATCATTAGAACTAACCCAGAAAAGAATCAGATTTTTGAGGTTTCATATCTCGGTTTACTTTTCCCAAACAAGTTTAAGGAGATTTATATGAGAGATCTCATTCCAGAATTTCTGAAATTTTCTTATGAGCAGATTCACACTTTTCAGAACTGACACAAGGAGAATATATAGTGAAAAATGCGAAATTTCCATGAAAGCTAAACATTTTGCAGCTAAAAGACAAGGAACAAAGAAAAACCAGAGAAGAATAAAACAGAGGAAATAAGGGCTTACTTGAATAAGTAATCATGGAGAGAATCAGACAGAGAGGAAGCAAAACCGACATGACTGTGTGCTTCAGAGATCTCTTGCGGAATAGAGAGACTCTAAAGGAAAAAAAAGCTCAGATCGAACTTGTTTTTGGTTACAGAGATTTGAGACGGTGGTCGATGTGATGTGTCTTTGAGAGAGCGAGAGAGCGAGAGAGCGAGAGAGAGAGTTCTAGACAATAACGGCAAGTGTGACCATGTTATATGTATAAATTATACACGACCATTGTCCACCACTTTCTCTTTTTGCGGCATTTTATTATTAAGCCATTTTCGTTAACCAGGTTTACTAATAAACATGATATCTAAAGGTTAAAATACAAATAGTTACAACAACAAAAAAAAGAATCAAATAATTTTCCTTCTTAAACTAAAATGCAAAATTGAGCCTGGTAAAAAAAGCTTACATGAACCACTGTGGTTTTGCAGAAGAGGATTTAAAAGCACTTTTGTCTTGTAGTGTTGTGATTTGTGAAACTATTCGGCGCACCGAAAGATTATAGTAAAAGGGGACCAGAATTCTTCTTTATTTACCAATTTTGCCACATCTCGATTTACGTATCTCAGATGAGTTCCTTTTAAACACCTGTCCTCCCTTGTAATGAACTCATTTATTTATCAACGGTCAAAAATTACGCCCATAAAGATGGATTAGTAGTGAGAATGCAGCAGAACAACAATATATAACAACTAGAACCGACTCTCTACTTTTATTTATTTTTTAATACCAATGATTTTACTATATGGTTTTCTATACAAACTTGGTTTATACTTGTTCCTCTACAATTCTACACGTACAAATTCAATTCTTCCACTCCTCCCTAAATTTTAGACTGGATTCTTATAGAACACATTTTAAAGAGAACGTTAATTTTTTTTGAGGACAAGACCTAACGGTAACAAAAAAAAAAAGAGAGAAACAAAGAAAATGGGGATTTTTTTGAGGACTCAGCCATGTGCTCAAGACAACCTTTGCCGTCATGCTACGACACGTGTGATGTGCCACACACAACACACATTTACACACGAAAGTAGTACAATTTTTTCTTTTCTTTTCGTTTTTCTGGTTTCTAAGTTAATATTTTCTATATATTTATGTGGACATTCTTGAAAGCAGAGCTGGTGAAAGTCGGTGCCTCAGCTTTTCGATGAAACATATTTATCAAACAAAAAAATTCAATTTCAAACATTTTCGAACGTTACTTGCTTTTTGGGTTCTCATGTACTTCCCCAAGCCCATGGAAACTTTGTTGGGCCGTAACTTTTGTAATATATGCCTTCTGAGGTTATACATTAGTCATTACTGTGTAATCCAGATACCTTGTTCTGTGGATATGTGTATAAGGATTGGGGATATGTATAGTATAACCTTTGCTGATCCAGTGGATGATCAAATAATTTAATTTTTTATAATATTTGAAGTTAGGTTATCAAAAGATGCATTTTGTATAGTTATGGATATAAACTTATCGTAGATTTTAGCTTGTTGCAGATATAATCATCAGTCGTAGTTTCGTAGATCATTGTGTTGCGGAAAAAGTTATTTGTTATTGAAGTATCCATAAAATCGTTTATTGTAACCAGATGATAGATAAAATTAAATATTTCTGATGATTATGTAAAAAAAAAATTATTGCGTATATTGTGTTTTGTAAGATAAAAATGTTTTTTACCGTAAAACTTTTAAAAATAAGAAAACAACTTTATATTTTAATTTTAACCATTAAAAATTAGAGTTTTTATGACTGTTTAATGTATAATTTAAAAAAAAAAATCTATATTAGTAGATTCCACGAATTACCAATAAAATTCATATCGTATAAACAATAAGTAACATATTTGGAAACATGGTTTTCATTCCTACATGCTCCCAAAAGAGTTTAAGATGGACTCGCATCGTGTGTTGTTATCATGTTGTTTTAGATAGATACGTTCCCAAAACTCTCTCCATAATTTTGGATTTCCGTTCTTTAATTTTTTAATTGTGGTATGGTTTGTTCATTAATTTTTGGTATTGTTTTTCGTTTGAAAAAAATATTGTATGGTCTAAAATAGACTTCAGAGTGATGGTTTCAACATCTTTTTTGAGCTATGGATTTGTCCAATATATATGCCTTTGGATATGATATTTTCACAACCCATATCATAGGTAGTAACACAACTTGACATATTTGTAGAGTACTTGATATGAAAAATCTTGGACTAGTTGATTATTTATTTTTTACACCTAGAGACAACTCGTTTATCCTAAGAAATTGTGTTGTCTTAACACAAATATACATTGGACATTGTCGAAACTTTTTTTAATGGAACAAAATGATGTGGTTGTGAAGTTTTAAAGTGGAGTTTTGGCTGATTAGAGTATCGACAAGAAGGGGGGCCATATTTTAGTTGATATGTTACTTCAATTCATGCATTAACTTTCGTACGGGTCTTGGAAAGCAGGACTTGAGTAGTTTGGTAGCTCGAAAGATTGCTCAGGTTAAAAAAAAAAGAGCTTAATTAAATTATGAGTGTACGAAATATCGCCACAAGTTTGGTCTTTTACTAGTTATACTAAATATATATATATGTTGTTGTATTAGATTATCACTACATTCGAAATTATGTATAACTCAATCTTGTTCGAATTACCCATGTCTTCACCATATACCAACTAGATGTCAAAAAGAAAATGAGTATCTTCTTTGTAAAATTCGCATTTGCGAATTCTGTTATCCAATTTATGAATAGGAAATATTCGAGATATGTAGTCGCAATCTTTTTTCTTTGACATAGATATAGCTGCAATCTGTAAAATTCATAAAGGTAAATTAAATAAATGCCACCCTAAAGTCATAAAAAGTAACAAAAATAACGTATGAAATTCTCCACGTTTTTCTTTTCATAACTGCACATACATGCATCTACATGTGGGCCGGGATGGATCCACATAAGTCATTAGATTAAAGTTGAATTACATCAAAATTATACTACATACAAAAATACATATATACGTATATATACCTTAAGAAATGGCAATCCTACCGGTGGTAAGACGCCATTGATCAGCAATGAAATTAAACCGTTGCGGCCATATTGTTTTCCGGTCTGCAATATCTTCTATAATGAGTTAGCACCACCTTAGCTAGGTTATGGTGATTTTCTGACGATACCTGGGTGATTCTATCAAACAAGGCAAACATGTATATTAGTATACATGTCACATTTCATCTTTGAAAAAAAAAGATTCAGCACATAATCCCAATTCATATTATGTAATACATACATTTATATTTTTCATGTGAATTGTATATATAATTTGGTCATGCTATTTATCCAGCGTCTTACAACAAATGTTCCCAAATCAACCTATATATACACACAAATGTACATAATAAAGGGTTTTACTCGTGGAGCTAGCTAAGATGCTCATACATCTCTTCTTACTTATAATTTCCCCTTTTTCTTTCTTGGCTGTCTTTGGCTAAAACAGAAAGCATTTATTCCTGTGACCTAACACATTACCCTCAGAACTTATACCACATGCACGCCTTGTGTATCTTTTTATGCATGTACATATACATAGAATACAAGTTGATGCACAAGGACATATAATCATGCATTTACATGCAATTGAGGATCATGTGAACATATATATACAAAAGGGTATATATATAAATGGAAAAAGGGAGATTCAGCATCATGGTGACACTGAGTGGAGTAGTTGAGCTTCGCTATTAATATTTGTTGACATTTCTATAATCCTGCCGACCCATTTCGGGCTCATCCCTACCTTACATAAGTAAGCCTATATATATGCATGCCTTATAGCAATATATAGGAGTAAGACAAAAGGCACTATACACCAGTGCTTGATCCTGATACAATCACTAGAGAGAGAGAGGCAATCATCCACTTATCATATATGCATCATCCAACTTTTATACATGTTCTGCGAAAATGAATAGTTAAAAAAAAAAAAAACTGGCCGACATATCTATCAAGTGATCTAAATTGTTCCACAAGAGAGATGATGGGTCGCATCAATGATGAGACTAACACGATATTGATTCTCATATATATTCATAAGTACAGCTACGTCAGATAGACTTGTTTCTGTCAAAGCATGGGAATTTTCTCCCACTTAAAGATCTTGAATTGGGTTTTTGAGTTTTGGACTAATTAAAGTAACCCTTTATGCCTTTGTGGTCCATTTAAAGTTTTTTAGACCCTTGCAAACCAAAAGATAGATATTTTTATCTCTTTATAGAATTCAGTCCTAAGACTACATATATAGACAAACATTAAAGGATATAAATATATATATAGGAGCCCGAGGGTTTGAATTCACAACAAAATATATATATATAGAAGACATGAGTTACCTCAAGGATTGCGCATGGTTTGGGGTACAATATCACCAAGTAAGCCTTCTTCTGATGGATTAATAGACGACACTGTAGGTGCATTTTCGCTTGTAGATTGGGGTAATCGCGGTGAAGGAGTATTATTGTCTCTGTGAAGTTGATGAAGGAGTTCTTGGTAATAATAAGGATTTGGCAATGGAGGAGGGAGATGATGATGGGATGTGAAATTATGAGGGTCGTGAGCTGTGAGGATTCCGCCTCGAGGGAATCCAATGGTCTGATGGCAATGTTGCCCTTCGTAAGTTGTGATCACTATCGATGGATCTTCTGATGATCGTTCCACTCTCTTCTTCACGGTGCATCTGCTGTTCGTGCATCTATAGTAGCTCCTATAACAACAACAATATATAACAGTTTTGTTACATCACTAGAGATTTGATCTAATGTACCTAGCTTGTAGATATGTAACTGATTAGCTAATATATAATTACATATTCATTGGTTAACAAAGCTAATTAAGAGAATGAGTATAAGAAAGTGATGATAGGATACCTTGGGAAGGGGCTATTCTTGACAGCTTTCTGTCCATATTTACGCCATCGATATCCATCTTCAAGATTATCTACATCACTCTTGGTCATGAATGCAAATCTTGGTTGCCGGATTCGCTTTTGAGCCTTCTTCTTTTCTTTCTTTCTACCAACAAAAAAAACATCAAAAGATTAGTATCTCACCATGTGCATCAAAGTCACAATCAAGCCGCCAAAATATCTCACGAAACATCTATACTAATGCTAATGTCACGGTAAAATAACCACACAAAAAAAAAGAGCTTTAGTATAATATCATATAGCTTGAAGCCTTGAATATCTAACAAAAAAAAGTGATCATATCCTACATTGCTATATCGATGTAAATCATACTCAGGATTCATTTTCATGGATCGTGAACTCAAAACCCTATATATATATCGATCAGCGTATGATATTACGATGTACGAGTTTAATTAATGATGTAGGATTTTTGAACTTGAATGAGTGGTGATGAGTATGATTTACATGGTTATAGCAAATATAGAATGTATAACACTTGCTATACTATAGATAACAACATGATTAAAACGTGAGACACTTTTGACCTAACATTAGTTTAATAGAAAAAGTAAGGACGAGGAGGAGGAGAAAAAGGAGATGTAGAGTGCACGCTAATATCACACAGCCGCAATAGCGGCGCTGTGTGTGTTCTTCATTATTATTTGTTTTTCCTCTAAAACACCACCGACGATTCATCCAAATAATTACTAAATTCTCCCTCACACGAACGAGAGGCTCTGCTAAATCATTTGTACGGATTCTTCATATGGAGGAGAAACATAACAAAAGAAAAGAGAGAATAATAAATGAAAATTGTTTTTTTTTTTATTCGCTATGGCTTTGGCCCCAAGTTAAAAAAACCCTCCCACCACCACCACCATCACCACCACCACCACCACCAAGATGATGAGTAAATTACGATCGGACCCCTGCTAACAAAAAAAAAAAAAAAAAGAAGAAGAAGACACACGTGTTTCTCGTCTGGAAAAAAACTCACGGTGTATCTGGGGGTGTTTTGGCGGCGGAGGCGGTTGAGTTCTCGGCCGGATCCTCGCTTGAACTGGAGGTAGCGGAGGGATTATTAGAGGTGGAAACCTCTGCAACGGCTAGGGCTGCGGATGAGGAACATGAAGAAGTGGTGGTTAGATTTGGATGGGGATTGGTGGTGACGGGGGATCGGACTCCGGCGGTTTGTGTTAAATCGGAATCGAAGCGGAGATTGTGATGGTCGGAGGAAGCATCGTGGAGGTTCCAGGGGAAGTCAGAGAGGATATTGGAAGTGTCTCTGTCGAAGAAGGCAGAATCTGGAGCGGTGAGTTCTGTCCAGGCGGAGTCGTTGCTCAGATCGGGATTTTCAGGATCGTTCATTATTATTGAGGTAGAGAGAGAAAGCTAGGGTAGGGTTTGTATGCGATTGGAAGAGAAGAAGAAAAGAGGAGTAAAAAAACAAACTTTGAAGAAGAAGAAGCCCGTTAAAGTTGAGTGTCTCGTCAAAGATTGATCAGACTCTCTCTCTCTCTCTCAGATTTTTATATATTTTTTGGTTTTTAAAATGTGAAATTGCGAAAACTAAATAATAATAATAATTCATGAGAGAGAGAGGGAGTAGAAAAAAAAAAAAAAAAAAAANAAAAAAAAAAAAAAAAAAAAAAGAGGAACGTCAACGTCAAGGTCAAGTGAAACGAACGGAACAGGAGGATTGTTGTGTAGCGGGGGAAAGTGGGACCCACATCCTACTTTTTTCCTAGATGGACTCCTATTTTAGGAGTCGGATTTGCATTTACTCTTTACTTACCCCCTTTCCAAAAATTTTTTTTTTTCTTTCCAATTTATAAAAGATTAAATAAACCTTTTTTCTTTTTTTTTTTACTTTGTATATTGTACATGCATGGGGGTTCTTTACAGTTACATCAAAAGTTATATGCGAACTATATCACACGCCCTGTTCGATTTTCAATTAATATGAGCCCATGAGATTCCTTTTTTGGGTAAAAGTTATTGGTCTTTTGATCATGAGACGAGCAAATTATAAAAAAACGAAGCATGATTTGCTTTTTCTTAAGAAAAAAAGAAGAAGCATAATTAAAAAAAAAAAAATGAAAAAGGCTGGGAATTTTTTAATTTTTTTTTTAAACTGCAAAGTTTATATTTTAAGTTTGGTTGAAAATTTAGTTAGAAAGTAATTAATTGGTTCTTGCGTGTTGTCCGTGTTGGATATGACAAGAATCTAGCGAATGTAATCCACAATCAATTAACCGCCCACGTGGAATTTCTTGATCCTCATGATTATCTTCTAACCATATATAATTCCACTTTTATTCCTTATTTCTATTCCCATAATTGCAATCCTTCAAATAAACGTCTGTGGCGCACTCAAGCAAAACATATCTTTGAGAATCATGTAAACGTTACCTCTAAAAAACTTATTTTAACATCGAGATTTTAAAATAGTTAAGTCTATGAAATCATCAGATTAATCGCTTTTTGTAAAATAGACGGATTAGAACGAGACACATGTCTAAGTGATGTCTAACCATTATTAGAATATTGTTGAAAACATGTAACATATATGTGCCACACGCTAGTACGCTAACAACATATCGATACAGCTGTAATACATGGTGTGTGTATGTGTGTGTTTAGAATATATGATTTAAAATACAATAAACCTCGTCCGTATTCATTTTCTGTGAAAATATGTTATATGTGCATATAATTAAAAGATTTTTAAGTATTAAATTATTAATACACATCGAAATGGCAATAGTTTACTTTACCATTTATGGGTTTGGGATATCGCTCTCGGTGCTAATAGAAGGCTAGCATCTACGTCGAGAATCATTTGTGCGTACACGCAAGAGGGACACCTACTTGTGATTTCCACAATTCATCTATAGTCTCGTAGGCCCTTTTATTTGGTCATTCATTATATACATATCCTTCGGAATTAATAAAATAAAATAGATTATGATTTATGAATAGAAAGTATCAATGATGGGGGTGCAACAGTAGAGTTTCTAATCATTTATATTGATTAAAACGCTTTTTATATTGATTCACAAATTTCAAACGCAAACATGATTGTAGTTCACGTTTTGTGTTGAGGCTTAAAACGCTATTAAAGATTTAATGGATAAAATCCGCATTTCGTGAAATATTATTTATATGTATGATTATACATAAAATATTAAACAGTTTGTAGATTATGCTCAACATATGTGAGAGTGTATATATATATATATATATGTCTAGGGGCCAGGTTGTTTTATTTTTGAAATTGTGCTTGCATTTACAATGTAAACAACTTCTTTTTTTTGTTGTATATAAAATGTAATCGCGGTTGCTTGCATTTAAATGTTTACGATTGTAATTAAGCAATTAATTTTGTAGGAAATGTTAAAAATGATAAGTATATTTAATAGAAAAATGATACTATTAGAATAAAAAGATAACATATATCTTATTTTTTTGGGTCAAAATAACATATATCTTATGATCACTTATAATTATAGAATCAAAAATTACTATTTAGATGACTATGCGACAGTAATATAATTTAATCAGATCAGTCTGCCGTCTGCTTGACAAAAGTGGGGGCCATGGTGCGAGATCGAGTCATAAAGTGACGGTAAGTCAAGTGGCATAGCATTCAGTAGTCAGGAGCGATGAACCTTCAACTGAACCTCGATCATACAATTTTCATGGAATGTATATAATTTTTCATAATTAACATATGATCATCATTACTTTTAACATTTAAAAAAAAAATCAAAAATCAAAAGCACTGTTTTCAACAAATCATAATCAAAAGTAGGGGCCATGGTGCGAATCCATGATTCTAATACGACCGCGTTTCTTTCCTTCTCGAAAATGACACTCACGTTCACGATTCAGGCTATGAATGGTGTCGTGTATAAACGACGGTTCCTACACTCAAACGGAAGATACGCAAATACAATGCCATTCAATAACTTTTAAACACTAGAAGTGTATCAGTATTAAAAAATTGAAAAAAAATATTTGTACCATCATTGAAAAACGTGCAAGAACAAAAATGAAAGATCGTATGTATTATTTGGACCGCCTTAATTTTGAAGTGTTTCATCCCTATACTGTTATATGTTTTTTTTTTTTTTTTTAACTTTAACTAATGTTGAACTTTTGAAAATTTTAATT
>OVAY01000500.1:0-56297 GCA_900406395.1 Kernera saxatilis
GAGAGATCCGGCGAGTAGTCTAGAGAGAGAGAGACTAGGGTTTTTTTTTTTAGGTTTAGGTTATAGTCTATCGTGCTGATAACGTGTTGTGAAAGTGTTGTTTATTTTCATTGATATCAAGGACTATATATACAAGTACATAGACCGTCATAGGAACGAGATAGACTATATCTCTAAGATAGAGATAACAACAATATAGAGATAAACATCAAGTCAACCATAAAGATAATTCTTAACAAGGAGAACAAGAGAAAAATATATATTCCTCTAAAATATATTTTGTGCTTCTTTTTTTTTTTCCTTCTAATTCCACTTTTTTTTTTATGTTAAAAAAAAAAACAAATTCGTTTTTTTCTTTGACGATGAATGAGAAAGAAAATGTGGAGTGGGAAAAACTAAAAAAAAAACTCAAACACTTTACAAAAAAAATTTGCATGTCACAAAGAGTACCAAAAAGCAAAACAAAATTCAAGTCTCCAGCTCAAAATCCACTCTCTAGTATCTACTCCTCTGTTTTACGTTAGTTTTTTAGTTGATTTTTGTCGGACTTTAAGAGAGAGAAAGTGGCGTATTGTGGACTTTCTCAATAAGGAGAAAGAGAGAGAGAGAAAAGGAAGGGGCTTTGTTTACTTGCTGAAGCTCGAGAATTTATCTGTTTCTGTTATTGGGTTTGATCAGCTTTTCAAATCCGGAGAAAAAGTATTCTGTCTTGGTTGATTGGATTCCGATTTAATTTCCTTAAGACTCTTCTGCTGCTGTTATTAGGCTTTGACGAGCCGTTGATCTGGACGGAGTTCCAGATCTCCGGGTCGTGTTTGTGAGGAATTAGGGTTTTAGCACAAAGTTCGTGTTCTCGTTTTCTGGATTCAAGGGATGGCGAAGTTCTCGGGCCGATGTTCGTTGCTCTAACATTCGGAGTATGAAGATGAACATGAAGAAGTTTCTTAAAAAGCTGCGTATCGTGCCGAATCAACGAGAAGACGGCGAAGGGTCAATCTCAAACAGGAGCAATAAGTCGAGTGATGCTGAACCATCTCCTTCAGATTCATCGAGGTCTCACGATAGCCATAATAACCCTGAATTCAAACCCTTTGCGGGTTTATCAAATTGGTTAAGCTCTGTTGCTCAACGAAAAAGCCCTAGTCCAACAACTTCTTCCAATGCCAATAACACAGGGGATGAAGCAACCATGGAACATGGTGCTCCCGTTGGGTCAGAATCCGTGATGCAAGATTTGGGTTCTAGTAATTCCAAGGATCCAGAGGTTGAAGAAGAGTACCAGATACAGCTGGCTCTAGAGTTAAGTGCTAGGGAGGATCCTGAGGCTGCTCAGATTGAGGCTATTAAGCAGTTCAGTTTAGGTTCTTGTCCTCCTGCTCCCGATAATTCTCCAGCTGAACTCATGGCATATAGATACTGGGTAAGTTTTTGACTCATTGCTAAAAATGGAAACAATTCCGAACTTATCGTTTATATCCTTGACTTTCCCTTAGAAAGTGATAGACTGCGCTAGAAACAAGAACTGATTAATTGATTATTCACTATAGATTTCCAGTAATGTGTGTTACGATACATGAATCCACCCCGAGACATTTCGTTGCTGTTAAATCTCTAACAATGTTATATCACCTGGAAATCTTATGCGCTTTTGCAGAATTATAACTGTCTTGGCTATGATGACAAGATTCCGGATGGTTTCTATGACCTGTGTGGAGTAATGAATGAATCTTCCTTAGAAAGAATACCTCCCTTAGTTGATCTTCAGGGGACACTTGTGACAGATGGTGTAACTTGGGAAGCTGTTCTAGTGAACAGAAGCGAAGATCCTAATCTGTTGAGACTTGAACAGATGGCTCTTGATATTGCAGCAAAGTCAAAGTCAGTGTCTTCTTCCGGCTTTGTGAACAGTGAATTGGTAAGGAAACTGGCGGTTTTAGTTGGAGATTACATGGGTGGACCTGTTGTGGACCCAGATAGCACATTAAGAGCTTGGTGGAGTCTGAGCTACAGTTTGAAAGCAACCCTCTGTAGCATGGTTTTGCCCCTGGGTTCTCTAACTATTGGATTGGCTCGTCATCGCGCCTTGTTGTTCAAAGTATGTACCCTGCTCTCTCTTACTTTTGCTTTGTGTGACAATTAGCATAAGAGTGGCAATTATTTTTTATCGCGTGACCGTTAAGCTTCTTGCTAGTTTGTGCATGTTCGGTTGAAGTTTTGTGCAAAAGTCCATTGTTTGTATGACTTTATGCATACCATATATAAAGCTTATTGCACCTCTAAAACGTGGTGTGGTGTTTTGTCTCTTCTTTCTTATGAGACTTTGTAGGTTTTGTGTGATAGTGTCGGTGTTCCTTGTCGAATAGTCAAAGGACAGCAATATACCGGTTCAGATGATGTGGCAATGAACTCCATTAAGACTGATGATGGCAGGTGACGTTCAAATTAAAATAAAATCGTTATGTCTCTAACATCTGTGGAGGAAAATGTGTGTATACGTAAAAATGAACATTGGTGCATATGAACTTGGGTGTGTGTTATAGCTAGCTCGCATCTCTCAAAAGGTCAAAACTAATACAGAGGCTAGATACAATGAACTTCCTTGGTCTATGCAACATACCACTGAGAAATGAGAGCAGGATTAAGCGTGTTTCGTGCTTGCAATGTGGTTATTTCTGCTGCAATTGCAGTCTACAGTTGCAAGGTATTTTCCCTAACGAATGCAAATGTGAACTTCAGGGAGTACATTGTTGATCTCATGGGAGATCCAGGCACGCTTATCCCCGCTGATGCAGCTGGACTACAAATGGACTATGATGATTCTGTCTACTCTGCTAGTCCCAGAGACGTTGATTCATCTCATGTAGCTTCTTCAAGCAGTGGGGTTGAGAGCTCATTTGAAGAGCACGCAGAATCTTGGTCAGCAGAACATCGCTCTAGGAACAAGTCCCGGGAGGAAAAGCAATCTGAAGGTGGAGGGGATGTCATGATTCGTCCAAATATTTTTAGGGAAGTTGTGGGAAGTCAAAAGGCTCCAGTTCAACATCATTTCAGCAAGCCTACTCATCCTTTCACCAATGCCAGATCACCTTCTTGGACTGAAGGTGTTAGCTCTCCAGCTGGACGCAGGATGAAAGTCAAAGATGTTTCACAATATATGATCGATGCTGCAAAAGAGAATCCACAACTAGCTCAGAAGCTTCATGATGTGTTACTTGAAAGTGGAGTTGTTGCTCCTCGAAATTTATTTTCGGAAGTTTATTCAGAGTCAATGGAGGCAACAGTTGAAATCAAATCTGTGGCCGAATCCAATGATGAGAAAGGGAAAGATTTTGGAATAATTCAACAAGGAAGAAACCAAAGCAATCTTGGTCCTGTGAGGTTTTTGCCTCCACTCCCAAGACCGCAATCTAAAGCAAATACTCATGACCTACGTGAACATTCAGGACCTGGACTCGGTCATTTATCGGATTCATCACATTCTGAAACATCTACTGATTATCCTAGAAATGTTCCTGTTGCCGTAGCTGCAGCGGCTGTTGTTGCATCTTCCATGGTTGTTGCTGCCGCCAAGTCAGCAAACTCGGATTCCTCCACCTTAGAACTTTCTGCTGCAGCTGCTGCTGCTGTTGTTGCGACAGCTGCAGCAGTGAGCAGGCAGCTTGAACTAGATTCACATAGCAATGGGGATCCTGGTTCTGGTGGGCTTCACGGGCCAAATTCAGGAGGAGAAAGAATATCTGACAGATCTACTGGCAATGAAAGTTCAAAATCTGATGCTGCAATTGATGATGTGGCTGAATGCGAGATTTTGTGGGAGGAAATTACTGTGGCTGAGCGTATCGGACTGGGTATCGGCTTATGCTCTACTATATGCTTTAATGTAACTAGTGCTAGAACAAATAAGTAATTTAGATTTACCTCTTTTGATGCAGGATCATACGGAGAGGTGTATAGGGGAGATTGGCATGGAACTGTGAGTATCCTTTATTTATTTAGCTCAATACAGTAGCAATTTAACTTTCTGTTAAGCTTTACTAAATTGGCTGACGGCGATAGAAAAGTGGTAATTTTGCTTATTTTTTCAATATCGATGAAACTCTTGATTTGGTAGGCAGTGGCTGTCAAGAAGTTCATTGACCAAGATATTACTGGAGAGGCACTGGAGGAATTCAGAAGTGAGGTACAAGCCTTTCCTTATCTGGAAATTCTTGTCCCTTTCAAGTTTCAAACATTAACCGCTAAGTGACAGATTCGTAACACTTCATTTCAATTCGATGCAAGGTCCGGATGATGAGAAGGCTTAGACACCCTAACATTGTTCTCTTCATGGGAGCTGTAACCCGCCCACCGAACCTCTCAATTGTTACAGAATTTCTTCCTAGGTATTGCTATGATCTTTTCTTGATTCAATTGTTTTCACGCTATATGATTGGCGTATCTTTAATGATAACTATCCCTGTCCCGTTTATTAGCGAGCAGAGCTCAGACTCTTCAGTCTCTTTTCTGTGTGTACTTTTCTTGGATCTTTACCATACAGCTTTTCCCAAATTTGAAGAAGAATTTGCTTGTGCAGAGGTAGCTTGTATAGGTTAATCCACAGGCCTAATAACCAATTGGATGAGCGAAAGCGTCTGAGGATGGCCCTTGATGCTGTATTATTACTCATTTCTCTTCCACTCCTTTTATCTCTGATATCTCTTTGTATCTTGTTGATTGTTTCTTACAAAAAAATTTCCAACCTTTGTAGGCGCGTGGAATGAATTACTTACACAGCTGTAATCCGGTAATTGTCCATCGTGATCTTAAATCTCCAAACCTTCTTGTTGACAAAAACTGGGTGGTCAAGGTCAGTAATTCTTCCTCTCCAATTTCATTTTCTCTCGGACCAAGATTATGTTATCATATCTCTAATGGCTTTCATACTTCTCAGGTGTGCGATTTCGGATTGTCTAGAATGAAACTAAGCACATACCTCTCTTCAAAGTCAACAGCAGGCACGGTAAGCTGCTAGAAGAAATTCACTAAGTTCATCAAACCGAAGAAGAGATTTGCTTTTCTCCTGTAGTTCAATCAGAAACAACCTGATGTCTTAATTGCCAGTTCATTGATCTAAGCTAGGTTTGATTTAGTGTTTGCTCATTTCAGGCTGAATGGATGGCTCCAGAAGTGCTTAGAAACGAACCCGCGGATGAAAAGTAGGGTTTTTTTAAAGGCTCTTTACCCGAAGAAACATGCTTCTAGCTTATCTTTTTCCTTGTGAAGTTCCCTTTTAAGAAGCAGATCCATTATGTGAAAACAGGTGTGATGTGTACAGCTATGGAGTCATTCTGTGGGAACTCTTTACGCTACAGCAACCATGGGGGAAGATGAACCCAATGCAAGTTGTTGGTGCGGTTGGATTTCAACATCGAAGACTTGAAATCCCTGATTTTGTCGACCCTGGAATTGCAGATATCATCAGGAATTGCTGGCATACGTAAGCGTAAAGTCACTCTTTTTTTTTAATTTGTAGAATGATAATTCTAAGGCTCATGTTTGTCTGTAATGGTTATGATCTTATTTTGTTAGGGATCCAAGGTTAAGACCAAGTTTTGCAGAGATCATGGCTTCTTTAAAGCAGCTACAGAAACCTATAATGGGTCCAAACATCCAGAGGGCAGTTCCCAATTCTTCTTCATTGACCACTGAGCAGGAACAGTAATGGGTTGAAGAAGATGACTAAATGATGATGATGATGCTAGTCATTCTTTGCATATTGTGTTCTGTGGTGTGCTGTTCAGGTGTAGTAATTCCCCATGTTTTGATTACAAACTGTAAAAAAAGAAAAGAAAATTATTTTGTTAATGGCAAAACATTGAGAATTGAACATTCATTTCTCTTATATACGAAATTCAAAAGAATTGATCATTTACTTTCTTGGGAACAAAAGACCCATTACGACAATTTACACTTTACACTATCATGTTTATTTCAATAATACAGTAGATCACTCTTCTGTTTTTTTTCCTGGTGCAAAGAGTAGAATAATTTTGATTTTTTTCGTTATTGACAACAACCAGAAGTTGAATATATTTCGTTCGCCTTCTTTCGAAAATACATCACACGAACAAGATAGCGTTATATTGTATAAAATAATAAAAGAAACCAAACATAAATAAATAATAATAATTGTGTATTTCTAAATTTCTAGAGCTCCGAAAATGGCGAATCTATTCAGTGCTACGGCTCCTTTCCTCTCGCAGCCTTTCACCAAAACTGCATCGTTCCACCACTGTTACGCCTCTTCTTCCACTCCGCCGGAGCACAACCCTCCACCTCAGCCAGAGTCTTCTCCTCCTCCTCTTCCGTCTCAATCCATAAGCACACCCTCGCAACAGAAGAGGAAGACGAGCGTCGATACGACGGATTGGGTCGCTTCTTCATTGACGCGGCGCTTCGGGATCGGCGCCGGTCTTGCCTGGGCGGGATTTCTGGGTTTCGGTGTAATCTCCGAGCAGATCAAAACACGGATTGAGGTTTCTCAGGAAGAAGCTAACACCAGGTTTTACCACTCTACTTTCAAATTCAACATCTCCACCACTCTGGTGACATTTATTTTAGAGAATTTCTTGAATTTTCGTTTTACGCATTGCCAATCCAAGGAAAAAAAGATCTGGATTTTATAGCTCATAGGTTATATCATTCTCACAAGCTTTGGAACTTGTTTCTTTTGGTGGGGTTTGCAGAGACGTAGAAAAAGAGGAAGAGATTGTCTTGCCCAACGGCATAAGGTACAATTTGCCTTATATGTTTTCTGTGTCGCCCTTTTTAGAGTATGAGCTTTTTCCACTGAAGCTATTGATGTAGCAATGGGTCTCCTTAGCTTCAGCCTAGACCTTCTTGTGTACTGAAAGAAAATCAGACATCACAAAACAGACAGCTCTTGAATCAGTCTTTGGTTCTCACTGGTCTGTGGAATCCAAACCGTGCAGGTACTATGATCTACGGCTTGGAGGAGGAGCAACCCCAAGGCCAGGAGACTTGGTAGTGATTGATCTAAAGGGGCAAGTGCAAGGAACCGGACAAGTGTTCGTGGACACAGTTGGAAGCAAAGACAAGAAGAAGCCATTGGCTCTTGTGGTGGGTTCAAAACCATATAGCAAAGGATTATGCGAAGGCATAGATTACGTTTTAAGGTCGATGAAGGCTGGAGGTAAAAGAAGAGTGATCGTTCCACCATCTTTAGGATTTGGAGAAGACGGTGCTGAACTGGAATCGGGGTTGCAGATTCCGCCGAATGCTTCGTTGGAGTATATAGTTGAGATTGATCGAGTCTCAATTGCACCTGCTTGAGTTCTTGAGCTTTGGTCTGTTGTGAAATCCTTCATTGTGTTGTATGTGAGATCATGGAGGGAATAGTGTAAAGTACTAAAGTATTTTCCTAACTCGAAAAAATATTTTCCGTCCAATCACAAATTCTCAATGTTGTGATCTTATCAAAAATAAAAAATAAAACATCTCGAACCAAAAAAAACGCAAAATCAAGAACCAAAAATTAATAATCCTATACAAATCCAAAACATCCTTTGTACTCTTTTCTTTTTTCTTCTGTTATTATCACTAGGTAATAAATTCGCGCATTGCGGATAAATAAATTGTTGTTAATGAAATCGATAATTTTAAATTATGATATCAATAACTGATTATGTGCGGTAAACATAAATAATATAAATTCTCTTATGGATTGAGAGATTGAATGAGATATGGACACCACTGTTTTTAATTATAATTATAGAACATATTCATTCCTAGCCTCATCATCAGACACTCACCATGAGGGGTTTTAGTTTATTAAGATTCTTTAAAAAAATAACTTACGAAAGCGATAGAAAAAAATAAAGTTGCAAGACAATGTTTGAGAAAACAATTACGAATGAAAGAACACAACTTTTGGTTTAGTAAAAAAAGTTATAATAAATCTTAGCCGTTGTATTTATAATCAAACAATTTTTAACCACTATTTGTTCTAAAGAGCGGTTATGTATTTATAATCAAATCAAACAATTTGTTTTAAAGAGCGGTTATGTATTTTGTTAAATGTCGTATACGTGAATAGTTTTCTAAATAAATTATATTTTTAATACGCGAATGATTAAATGTCATATACGCGAACTATTAGTTTTAAGAAATCTTCCTGAGATAGTTAATTTCGTTGAATGTCGTATACACGACATACTTGTATTCCTTCTTCTAAGATCATTTGATGAGGTTTCTGTTGCTTTTCATTCCACTTTGCATTTCTCCAAGATTTATTGAAGTCAGTTTATCTTATGCAGTTGAATCACCTTTTTAGAACTAGAGATCTTGTAAAGAAGAATGAAAGTGAAATTGCCAAGCATCGAGAGACGTCTGAAGAGGAAATTCTTTCTGATGATGGATTTCAAGACCAAGGATTTACTCGTCCAAAGGTGATCCTTCTCCTTTTCTTATGCAGATACTTGTATGTTTTAATCTGTTGTTGCTCGCATTTGACGATTGTCTTGTGTTTATTGTATATCCAGATACTGATTCTACTACCAATGAGAAGTATTGCCTTTCGCTCAAAGGGTATATAAATCTATGAAATTCAGTCTTTTATTTTTTAGTTTGGAACCTACTTTGTAACTGTGTTGCCTTATTCTATGATCTAGTTGTATCATGGAATAGTTCGTTGACAAAAAAAAAAACATGGAATAATTCTTGCTTAGTAAATAAAAAAAAAACATGGAATAATTCTTGTTTAGTAAATCACCAAGCAAGCACGAGGCGTGCGTGTTTCTATGGTATATACGCAAACATTTGTATTTGCGCGTGTATGGTATGGTTCGCATTTCGCAACCACATAAATTCGTCGGAATCTCACCAATCACATTTCAAAAGACGGCGACTTTTGTGAAACGAAAACACATCAGGAATCGCTTCTCTTCGATTGATTGAGTTTTTCCGGCGAAAAGGATTAACAAAACATTAATTGCTTTCGTCGGAGAGAATGGTAAAGGTAATCGATTCCCATTACCTGGCCATCACCGCCATTGTCACCGTAAGTCTTCTGCTTTTGGTACAATCGTTTCTCGAGAAATTATGAGTTGGGTCTTTCCTAATTTCGTGTTTTTTTTGTAGGTGGGTTATCAATTCATCTTCTTCGTAATCACAGCTCTTTTCAAATTTGATCAAGTTACGGACTTTGCAGGTACGATGATCTAAATTGTGTGTTTTCACTCCTGGGTTTCGTTTGGACTCTGAAATAATCATTCTTAATTCTTCTTCCGATTGTGGTTACGAATGTGTAGAGCTTTTTCATTTCGTTGACTTTTGCTAACATATAATGACTCCAAAATATTCTCAGGAAGTACTAATTTCGTGATACTTGCTGTATTGACACTGGTTCTCAAAGGGACATGGCATTTTCGTCAGGTTAAAAAACTCTTCTTTCTCTTGTTTCTGCTTCTCACAAATACCTCTCTGAGCTAATCTTTCGTGAGTTGATTTCTCCTAAAATGCCGTTGGTGCATTGAGTTCTTCTGCTTGATTCTGTATAATTGACTCAATTCGTTTAATCTCCCAGATACTCTTGACTTCGCTAGTAGTCATATGGGGACTTCGTCTGGGAATGTTCCTCCTAATGAGGTTTGTTCCCTTATTTTATAACCACTCATTTGTTCATCATATATGCTCTGGACCATGATTCATTAGCTAGTTAGCTTTACCAAAGTATATATATATGTACGCTCTAATATTGATATGCATTTACAAATATTGTGTGTGGGAGACAGAGATATACATAACAGTTAATTAAGTTTCCTAGTCATGTGTGATGTATCTATGACATCCTAACTGTGAATAGGATCTTGAAATGGGGTGAAGATCGACGCTTTGATGAAATGCGTGGAAATATGGGGAAACTAGTAGTCTTTTGGACTCTTCAGGTTAGCTACAACGTTAGGTTTTTCTTTATCTTTACAAGATAGAGAAGAAAGCAGCTCAGCTAAGTTGGATGCTTTTGATTCTAACATCACGTGGGTTTTGTTCTTTTTACCTTTCCAGGCCTTGTGGGTTTGGACAGTTAGTTTACCGGTTACTTTGGTTAATGCAAGCAACGGTGGAAGATTGTTTCAGCCCGCAGATGTTATAGGTTGGACAATGTGGGTTGCAGGGTTCTTGATTGAAGCTACAGCGGATCAACAAAAACTTTCATTTAAGAATTGTCCAGAAAATAAAGGAAGATGGTGCGATGTTGGAGTGTGGAAGTATTCACGCCATCCCAACTACTTTGGTGAGGTTAGTATTGCTGATAAAGACTTTGATCAATTCACATATCGGTTTTGTATAAATTGGAAGGAACTCCAAAAATACATTGATGGGGGTGATTATGAATTTCAGATGTTACTCTGGTGGGGCATATATGTGGCTTCATTGCCTGTTCTTAAAGGTGCAGAGTACCTTGTCATATTTGGACCAGTCTTTCTCACTTTGCTGCTTTTCTTCGTTAGCGGCATACCATTACTCGAGGTTCTCTCTCTCTCTTTCCACTATAACACTTTCTGAATCAAGCAGCAGAAGTCAACATTCTTATTGTGTATAAATGCAGGCATCAGCGGACAAAAAATACGGTAACTTGGGAGCTTATAGACACTATAAGAAGACAACCAGGTATCATATGAGCTCTTCTAACACCGTTATTGGCCCTTGATATGTGTAGTAAGAGCTAAGTGTTTCCTCTTTCAATTTGAATCTTTGGATATCGGTTTTACAGCCCCCTGATTCTGTTACCGCGAGGAGTGTATGGGTATTTACCAAAATGGTGCAAAATAGTCTTTTTCTTTGAGTTTCCATTGTACAGCCGGAATCTCCCTCAAGAAACTACAGTCTGGTGAGTCTCCTGAATATGAATGAATTTATTCTTTTTTGGTTTCCATTTCTTTGTAATACTACAAGGTTTGTGTTATGAGCTTATGAGCTTTTCGCATTTTTTTACGCGCAAGGGATAGAGGAAACTCAAAAAGGAAGAACCGGAGAAGTGTTGACTGAGAGAGAGTGAAAGAGATGGTTACAGTTTTTGGCGAAACCCAGTACCTGACTTCTTTCATGATCAAACTCTCTTCTTGTATAGATTCTCATTTTGTCTTTGAAGAATTGTGAAAAGTGATTGATACATTGATTGAGAATATAAGAAAATTCAAAGCAAGCTTCAAATAAATGTTGGAAGGAAAAATACAAATGATTCAAAAGGAAAAAGCTATTGAAGGGAACTATTACTGAAATTCTCTAAGGAAATCACTGCACCTGATTTGAGTTCACTTGACGAAGAAGCATTGGAATGAGAGAGTAAGATGTATAATACCCAGAGATGAAGGCAAATTAGATAGAGCAAAGCCCATATTTTGGCCGTCGGGTTCCGACGCAAGAAGACGGTTCCCGAGACAAATATAGCGTTCAGCTGCATTACTAACCATCCTAAATGTTTCTTGCCTGACCGGATTTTGTCTTGTAAAGCGGGTTTAAACTTTGATCCTGAGAGTTCCCATTCCCCTGCTTCAAGATCTTGGGACGAGTCTTCAGTTGCAGACATACCTTTGTTTTCTTCTATAAGCCTTGATACGGCCTGACAAATAATCAAAATTGGCTTGCGTCATGTGTGTGAAGAACATATTTTTGTTTGGGGACAAATTGGTGGGATTCATCAATGTACCTCGATTCTAAACGATAGGGTTGCTTTCTCTGAAGAAAGCGCTTCAACCTGGCAAATTTGGCAAGAGAGTAGGAAGTTTTTATATTAGTTTTGTCTGAATTCTCTCTATTTAATGTGCTCACATACCTGGGATTGTTTTTGAATAAGATGGTCTGTTAGCTGGTCAAGCCTTCGTTTCAGTTCAATTTCCACTTCAGTTGGTTCTTCGAGTTCTTTCCTCATCGTTCTGATGTCTGCTTCCAGTTTATTTGCCTGGAATTTTAACATGGAATCAAACAGCAAAAAAAAATGAAAAGAGTAGTGAGATGCTCTGCCTCGAATATAATCTTGAAGAAAAAAACAGCCCAAAAGCTCTATCATGGAAAATTATACAGCTGCATATACCAAATAAGAATAATCATTACATAGGAACCTGAAGAAAAAGTCAACCAGACAACTATGGTAGCTAACCTTCTCTTGTAACCGCCCGATTTTATCAGTCAGCAAAGAAATCTCTGCTTCAAGCATCTGGTGTTCGAATATGTCTCCTCTAGAAGCATCTAACTACATAGCCCACATAGAAGCAGCATGATTCTCAGACCAAATAGAGAAAGATCTCCATGCTGAAATTGGAAAAACAAAAAAAAAAAAAAAATAGAAAAACGGAAAAAGGGAAGACTCAGGTCACCTGGTTTAAAAGTTTTCCACTTCCCCGGATATTAGAAGTTTTTTGCTTCAGTCCTACATGATAATCACTTCTTTAGAAAGAAAAAATATAATCGAGAAGTGATTATCCCCAAATGACTATGAGCAGTAAAACAGAGTCATTTGGAATTGAAGAAGCAGTAATACATATCAGTAACTCTTTAATTTCTCAAGAAAGAACATATACCTTCAAGAGCAGACTCCTTAAGCTCAACTTTTTCTCGAAGAAGTGCTACCTGATCTATCTGGTCACATCAGAAAAGAAAGAGATTAGTAAACAAATGCAGATATCGAAGTTGGTTCTAAAACCTTGATCAAAGCTTCCTTTGCATCAGACGATCAACAACAACGATCATGAACTTTTTTACCTTTATTATTCTTCAATTCCAGCTAATTAAAACAAACCAAGAAACAAAAATTAGATAAAGTAATCTCTATACCTGAGTCTCAAGCTTCTTCTGCCCAGCAGCAAGCGATCTTGTAAGTTCAGCATTTGCCGCCTAAAACATTCCATTTTGTTAAATGTTTAAATCAGAAAATCAAATCATCTTGCTCCACTTATAAGTAACAATACTAAGATCAATTTGAACCGTCGGCAAACAAATTAAGCATTCTGTAATACCTCTAATCCGGCCAAGCGTGAAAGAACTTCCATTCTAGTATTGTTATGCTTCTGTTTTTCAAGGTCAGCAGCTTCCAGTGTTTCCATCATGTTTGTTTGCAATTCCGCAGCCTATCGAAATAGTACAAACACAGCATATATAGTTCATCTAGCTCGAGTGATACAAATATCAAATCATATTATAGGTGCTCGCAGATATCATATGCATAGTGATCTTTGCAGTTCAGACCCAAGGGTACTAGTGTTTTGCTAGTGTCCAAAATAATGAGCATGCCAATTCTTAATACGAATCAAGTAATATGTAACTTTGCATTTTGGCAGTCGAAACACAACACAAATTCCAAGAGCAATCTTAAATATCTACTAGCTTCATCATTGGGAGGAAAAAACTTGGAAAATTGCTACCTCTTACCTCTTGTGCCTGTTGTTTAGCTCGTTCCTCGACTATTTTCTCTAAACTCTGTTTTTCACCCTCAAGTCTTGCTACCATATTCTCTCGCTCTTTGATGACCGCTACAGCTTTTGTTGCAACTTTCTCAGCAAATATTTGCTCTCTTCTTCTCCTCCGCTCATCCCTTTGACGCTCCCTCTCAGAATCGGTGCTCGAATCAGACTCATAATCTGATTCAGATTCATTACTTGACAAGGAAGAATCCTTCCTCTTAGGACCATCAGAAACACTGCTCTGCGAGACTTCTCCCCTCACCTGCTTTCCCCAAACAGCACTTCTTCTGGGCTCACGACCATCGTTTTTTCCTACATGTGATAATTTTTCCCTAGTGAAAGTCTCATTAGTCGATCTTGTGGAGTCATCCAAGGGAGGTGGCTTAGCATTGACATCCTTCTCACTCTCTTTGTGAGTTGACTGCACAAATATATCCCGAGAATCATTCTTATTTTCCATGTCAGCATCAGAAGGGCTAGAAACTTCCTTGTCGCTTGGTTCCTTATTAGACTGTTTTTGTGGCCTCCCTCTGGAATCAACGACATTACCACTACTCTTCTGACTCCTCTTTCCATCAGATACCGAAGGACTTTTACCCAAATTCCCATGTCTTTTTCCATCCTTCTTCAATCCCCGAATCACAGATGTTCCACTGGGAGTACGAGGTCTAGAAGTGTTTGTCCCCTGATTTGGAGCACTCAAAAGTTCTGTCCAGTCAGTGTCAGTTAGTGAAGGTTTTTGCTGTGTCAAACTTTGTGACGGTGAACTTGCCCTTTCTTGGGATTGATCTGGTTTGCGTAAATTTTTACCGCTACTTAAGTAGCTCGGTTTTTGCTCTATTGAGTTTCTCTGAGATCCACCACCATGATCACTACCTTCATATGTTTTCTTCCTCAACTGATCTTTCAAAGAAACAGGACTTCCAGATTTTGAAGAGGTCTCAAACACCTCCTCATGGGTCTCAGACTTTTCATCCTTTCGAAGAGACTCTGCTGCCTGCTGATCAATCTGAAAAGCACCGTTCACATAATCCACAGTCAGCATAAATTATTTTCCGAGCCAAGTTACAATAAATCAATTAAGTTCCATGACTTAAGAAAGAATCTACAGTATTTTGGAGTATAAAAACTGATAAGGAAATCCCTAGATTAGTACGGAATCTAATTTATCTAACTCAACTGAGATATATAAGAACAAGTGAAAACATAAACTTTGAACTGCGAAATCAAGAAAATTAGAGTCAACTACAAATTCGACAAGAACGCAAGAGTCTGAAAGAGTAGACGCAGAAATTGGTGCTTGGTTCTCAAGACATTTCAGTTACCAGATGGTGTAACAAACAACATTGCCAATTGATATAAGATTAGTCCAAGCCTGGATCACGTCCATTTGAGATGAAGTTCCTAATCCAAAACCTTCCGCTGAACACTTTCGCATTTTCAAGGAAACCAAAACATCAATCTAGGAAGAGATTTCAAATCAACGGAAGAATAGAGAGTCCCAAAGAAAACCGTCCAAAACATGGGGATCGAAATTCAACTAGAACCCAACGACTTCCAAATCGGATAATTCCGACGCTTTGTATGCAAAACAAACAGAAAGAGTAATGAGATTCGACATCACACCTGTTGAAGAATCGTTTCGGCGGCTTTGAGCTTCGACGAGATCCAATTCGCCATTTTCTTCACTGTCCTTTAGATAAAGACCCAAACGGCACCGTTTATCATCCAAAGTGATCCTGAATTACAGTCCCATCAGAGAAAACGAGGAAGAAGAAGAAGAAGAAGAAGAGGGTGCAATGTTAAAGTGACGAGTCGGTGACGTAGATTATTAGCAAACCCAGAAAGAGACTCCACAGTCCACACTAACCAAACCGTATCCGGTTTACAATTCATTTGTCATTGGTTCAATTTTTCTTATCGTTGCGTGGTCTTATGTGATTTCTATTTAACGTTGAATGTAATTAATTATACGAGAATAATAAAGGTTATAAACCCAGCCAAGTCAACATTCCAACAATTATGAAGTAACATAATCAAATATTCAAAAATATACCCAAAAAATGATAGTCAGACGAAAAAAATATATAATGAATTTACTTGAAACAACAATTGGAGAAAGAAGTACTCAACGGTCGAGTGGCGGTAACTTCGTGAATATTTACAATCTCTTTACCGGCGGGAACGATTGTACCGTTTCCGTTATCGTTATCGTTACCGTTGGATTTGTTGTCTATAGCGATCTTCTGGATCAAAACCTCATGTATCCGTCCGATCATGCTTAGAAACGCTTCTTCAACGTTTTGGTTCTCTAAAGCCGATGTTTCAAGGAAATAGAGACCCTCTAGTTCAGCTAGAGTCTTACCCTCCTTTTCTTCAACTTCTCTAGACTGCCGGAGATCGGATTTGTTTCCGACGAGAACAACGACGGTGTCAGGACTGGAGAAGTCTCTGAGCTCCGACAACCATTTCTTGATGTTTTGGAAAGTTTGTCGTCTTGTGATATCGTATATCAGTAAAGCTCCTAAAGCTCCACGGTAATACGAACTCGTTATTGCTCTAAATCTTGTTTCCCCAAACAAAAACAATGATTAAGATAACTTAAAAAAAGAACGTAGATTGTTAAATAATTAGTTATCTCACGATTCTAAAAATAAGAAAAGAAATTGTCGACATAAATAATTATTTTATATAACAAAAAAAAAAGAAAAAATTAGGTCGCGACATATAACTAAGATTAGGTCCGCGTGACATTGATTGTTTATCAAGATTATTATTTCTTGTTCTGCGCGTGATCTCTTTTCATAATCATTATCCCAATCCTATATTTGATCAATAATTCTATATCCTTTTCTATTGTTTTTTCACAAATTTACAGCTTACCATGAACACACACAAACACGACGATCATTTAACAACTTTGACGTCTTGTTTCGTTTAGTAAAAAAAAAAAATCTTATAAGAAAAAGCCACTACTTTCATCATCAAATTTTGATTGAAATTATATGTAGTCTTTCGTTAAAATACATAAAAAAATTTATTATACCTTCATCGTCAATTCTATTATAGCATCGATCGGTCTCCATATATTCATATACAGTTAATATCTCCGAGGTTAATTTTTGTTACCTTTCTTGGCCGGCTGTGTCCCATATCTGAGCCTTGATGGTCTTATCACCGACGCGAATATTCCGGTAAGCAAAGTCTACTCCGATGGTTGGTTTAGAGTCTAAACGGAACTCATCTCTCGAGAACCTCGACAAGAGGTTTGATTTTCCGACGGCGGAGTCTCCTATCATCACCGCCTTGAAGAGGTAATCGCACTCTTCGTAGTAGGACTCCTCCGCCATGCTATATAGTTTTCCGGTTTGATTAGGGTTTATGTAAGTAAATCGAAGAAAAAGGAAGAAGATCGATCGATGATTGAAATCTTAAGGAGGAAGGGTTTGTTGTATATAATATAAGAACCTCTCAAGAAAGTCTTTCCATTTAGTATATATGGCTCCATTTATTGAAATTATGTGTAACTATAGAAATGAATGTCATATGATTGCGACAAAATATATAAATATTAGGTATTTTTTAGTGGAAGAGTTAAATGAGGACGAAATAACTTTTTGAAACGAAGAGGACAAGGATAAAAGAGGCGTGAAAGAGATTATACATAATACAATCCAAGATTTTTGTTATATATATATTTTTTTGTCAACTACATTTATTTCTTTGTTGATTAAAATATTGTGCCGATTATTTACCTTAACTTGTGTTATGTTACAAAGAAAAAAAGGATGAAGTTGTGATGTTTTGAATCATTTGATGTACAGTATATAGATTTTTTAGGTTCTCAGGTTATAAAGCTCCCCCGGTTATAAAAAAAAAGGAATAAAAGTGGTAAAGTACAATCATACCTTTTCTCTGTGCGTGTTAGTTTTGAGTCTTGACATTTCACCAAACTCACTCAGCGTTAGGTTTGACTTGTAAACACCACAAAGAGCAAGGTTACTTGGGCCTAATATGGGCTATAAGAGGCCGGATCTGTTACAAACAAGGAGGAGTAGTGGAATACATTTCGGAGACGTCGTCTTTTTTTTTTTTTAAACCATAGGATTCCCTCTATTAGCCTCAGACCTCAGTCTTTTATTTTTTTTGCCAACTAGATTCTCTTTCTCGAGGATTCGTTGCTTATTTAATCACATTTGTTTGAAATTGAATACTTTCCACTTTTATGTACAAAGAAACGAATAATTTACGCGTCAATCGAGCCATTTCATTTCACCATTTAATTCATTGAAATTTGAAGCCAGATCCTCTGTAAGTCACGAGAACCTAATTTTAATTGTTATATTTTGAAGAAACATTTTAATATATTTTCCACCCGGAGAACGCCTCCGTTGACCATTTTGAATACTCACATGACATGAAAGAAAAATAACCAATCCTTTTAACCAAAGTTATATTTACCCAAAATCAAGCTACGATTGATTATTTCCAGACGCTGAAATCTGATTCCGTTGTTATGCCAAAATAATAAGAGACCAAAAATTTGTATAAACAAAGCAGCGCTATATCCAGAAGCGGATGGATTGAAGTTAGACTGATCACATTTATAAAGTAGTTTAGGATGCTACAATTATTCCCATGGATCACAAGTTTCAGAGAATCCAGATACGGAGTCTAACAAATCTAAAACCCTAGGCCGAACCTCCGTTCGCCGATCCGTTGCTCTTGTTGATCAGGGATGATGACGTCATCATCTTCTGAAACTCCTCGAAATTGACATTCCCATCGCCGTCGGCATCCACAGGCCCGATCATCCGAGTGCAGTCTTCGACGGAGCACGACATCCCGAGCCGGTTAAGGACCTGGTGCAGCTCAGAGGCGGAGATCAGTCCGTTTTTGTCCTGATCGTAGAGTTCGAAGGCGTCGCGGATCTCGGATGCGGTGGAAGACGAGCGGCAGAGGGTGGAGAACTCATCCACGTTGATGTAGCCGTCGCGATCAGTATCGACCTCTTCAAGCACGCGGTTGAGTTCCGTCTCCGTGTACGAAGTCCCCATGGCCTTGAAAACGCCGCCGAGCTCAGCCACCGAGATCTTGCCGTCGCCGTTGGAATCAAACTGGTCGAAAACCTTCTTAAGCTCCTCCGGGTTAGCCATGTCCACCGAAGCAGGCGTGGGTTTAGCGGTTTCGGGGTTAGTGCTTGCCATTTTTTGTTTCCGTTTATTAAAAGGTGAAGTTAGAGAGAGAATGGTTTTGTTTTGGAGCAATGGAGGCTGATGAGTTTGACCGTTTTATAGACCTCTTTTGATATCACTTTTCTTCTACGAACGCCCTTGTCCACGTATTTTGAATCGAATCTTTTGTATTTAATTTCCTTTCTTAGTAGAATTGGTATCCGGATTTTTTTGTAAACTCGTGATATTTGGATTAATAATACATTTGCGAATTGTATCTGTTTTTGAAGTAGAAGGATATCAATATATCATCAATTTAAAATCTGATAATTCTACCAGTTATGAAATCCATTTTTTCCAATTACGAAATTAGTTAATGAAAATCTAGATATTTTATATAATTTTTTTGTCATCCAACTTAAATAATTTTTAAAAAATCAAGGTTCCAAAATTTTATCTAAGTGTTTATTCTTTTTTACATAAATTACCTTAGTGTTTATTTTATATTCATAATAATTATACGTATAAGATTTTACCGTTTTCACGTGTTACATGGCATAAAGAACAGGCTACCATGTCACGTGCCCTCCCTTCGTGAGAATGAGATTTGCATTTATTTAAGAATTAAGATTAATGGATAAAAAAACTACACGCTTGGTTTTATTAAAATCACTAGTTACTCTTACTCTCTCTCTATTCTTTTCTTCTTCTTTTGATCCAAATTGGGAAAGATTATTTTGTTTACCGAAAAAAAAAAGATTAATGGATAACCTCCAAAAAAAGGCAACATCCCAGCAATTAAGTTATTACTTTTATCTTTGGGTTTCATTATTAGTGAATTATTCTTAAACAGACGAGTCTTTATCTAATTCATTAGCTGATTCAGTCTTAAACTATTATTGATAATTACAAGTAGCATTCGTTTTGTTTATACCTTGGTTTGTTTTAGTAAATGCATGAAAAGAAAAGTTCGAGGGGGCAATGTGTCTCAATCCAACGCGGTGAACGCGTCAGCCGTCAGGTACATACGCTTCTTTACGCGGCCAGATAATATCATAAGACTAGACTAGTGGGGTCACTTTTTTTCTTAACTATCAAAAGTTCTATAAATTACAAATTAATCCAAAACTTCATCTACATTGCAATTCAACCCTTTTGCAAATATCAATTCGCTTTAATCAACCAGACGGTTTGCTTTCTTTTTCAGCCTTGTTAATGACCGATTGACTGGTTATGTCACGTGAAATACACGTGATTTAGGGTTGGAGTATCTATTACTGTCGATTAACTTCACCCCATTTTATCTCCCAGTTTGTTTTCATGGTTTCTGATAGAGACTAGCTTAATTGCGATCAGAAACTTTCTCTCCACGGCAGCGCTATGGTGACGGATTTGTGAAATTTATCTCCCAATTTGGTTTTTATATTGTACTGGAATATTTGTGAAATTTTACAAATACAATTAAAACCCTCAAATTAAAAGATTTGAAGTCTCCTTTGATGATGCTCTAAGCGGGTTCCATTGATTTCATAGGATTGGATTGCGTTCAAGTTTCAACAGTGTTACAAATGTAGAGACATAGACTCAAGATTCCGAAACATTACAAGATTTAGTTTTGCTAATAGTCTTTTTTTTGGGTTGATTTAACGGCGATGGTGAGGGCAAAAGGTGACGATGTAGTTAGCCTTGGAACAAGTGGCGATGCTAGTTGGATCATCGTAAGCGTAAGAGTAAGCTTTAGGACAAGCGACCTTGAAGATTTTGGAGTAAGCCGTTGGTTTGCAGGAGAGTGGGTTACCGAAAGAGCCGGTGCAACAGTATTGTGGCGAGTTAAAGGCAGAGCAAGCGCTTTTACAGGCTACTACCCGTTTCCCGTTACGTGACCGGACTTGTAACCCAACCGGACACATCCGGTTTAGATCGCGTACACAACCGGCGTAGCTGCACTGACCTGAACCCTTCACCGGCATTATCGACATCGCCAGGTTATAACTGCATAACACAAAGTAAAAAAAGTTAGATTTGTGAAAAAGGAAGCAAATTTGTGTTGAAATTTGGAAAAAGGAAGCAAACTGGATGTAAAATTTACAGACCCATCGACGAGGCTGACGTCATAGAAGTCAAGCTCTTGGCCGAGGGTGATTTCGGCGAGAGTGGCTGGAGGTGAACCGCCGGCTCCGTTGCAGGAGAGAGAACCGCCGCAATCGCCGGTGGCGCAGCGACCACGGCCAGAACTGTCGAAGGTGCAGCCGTGACGACCCCAGAAGCGACCGGACCATAGTGGTGGGAGCTGAAGGGTGTGGGCTTTGTTCGCCGGAAGCTTAAATCCACCGCCGGCGAGTAAGTTTTGGCCGGCGCTGGGTTGGATTCCTGGCCACACAGGGTGTTTGCATTTGTTGTAGAACACTACCGTTGAAGCTGGTCACAAAGAACAACAAAGCTAGTGTGATTAGAAATCTGCAGCTAATCTACTTAAATAAAAGTTCATATTTAACAAAGACAAATATTTTCAGACTTTATAAAAACAATTGAAGGAAAAAACGCTATATGATATTGATAATATCCTACATTTTAAACCCAGATTTATACATGTACATATATCGACGAAGTTGAAGCAAAGCCATTAAAACTAGAGAAACTATAGAGATGTAGCTCGGAATGTAGTAAAATAGTTAAAACAAAACCTGAAGCGTGAGAGAGAAGAAGAAGGAAAGCAAAGTAGAAGAGGTTGATTGAAGCCATTGATGGAACTCTACTCAGCAAGAGTAAGAGTGAATCAACTTCTTACTTCTCAGTGCTTTTTTATGGAATTTTAAGAAAAAAGTATCCCAAGGAAAATATTTAATACTCGGAAAAGAAAAGAAATGAGAGAATTTGGGGAATGTAATAATGGAAAATGTTACCACATTTCTCGAGACTGTCAGAACAGTTAGTGCGTGATAGCTTTTTCTTGTACAGTCAAAATAATGTAATTGTCCTTTCATCATCAGTTTTTCAACTCTTCATTTTCGTTATCAAGCAATTGATCCCCTACTAATATAAGTAAATCATATTCTCTAGAATTTATAGTCTGTCAACAACATTATTGAGTTAACTTGTTTAATCATTAAAAAAAATCTCCAACGTAAACATAGTCTACAAATCGAAATAAAATGTTGAGGATTGCAGCATTCGATTTGGACTCACGGCTATAAAGAAAATGTAGGGGAATATTTTGGTCTTCATTATGTATTACCGCCAATTGAATGGAATGTGTCTCGGTCGTCGATACTTACAGTGGGTCCTACGTCTCCTTTTCTCCCGTAGATTCGCTTCTCGGAATGCTTGTCGTTCTTCACACTCTTCAAAACTAATTGGCCACACATACTAATTATATCACCACGATTTTCTTCATACACAATGTGGGAAACGTATAAACTTACTACTATTTGATTTTTGCACCTGTAGAATTATTTCATGAAAATCTGATCAATGCTTTGAATTTTAGAAAGATAATAAACATAATAACGTAATGGGGACAATAAAATAACTTAAACGAGTTAAAAAAAAAAAGCCGAGAGATCCGATCCTACATACACAATATGACAAATTTTGGTTACAAGTTTAAACTGTACAAATTAAAAGGAACACCCAAAAAACGATTATTCTCTGCTATTACAACGAAGAAGACGATGATCACCTCCTCATCACCGTGGGAACGCAGCAAGGTTTTGTGCCACGTCAGCATCGAGGGGTTGTGCCACATCACCAGCTACTGGATCGGCGACAACGACTACTTGTCTTCGTTGTCTCTCCCGGAGATAGAGAATCGTAATAAGACAGACAAAGAGTGCAAGTATTGTGGCATTACCTTCTTCAAACACCACATTCTCAATCCAAGTCTCTACTTTTGGATATACTTCTGGTAATGAATCCACAACTCTCACCTATATCGGTTAACAAAACGCATTTCCTCTTTTGTCATTTTTGTTCTGTTCAGGGTCTTCAAATTTATTAATATAAGATTGAGAAAATTTTGGGTTTTTAATATTACCAGGATGGTATCAGCATAGTTTCTACGAAGCCATAAGCTAGCGAGAGCGAGTGTGACTGGCAATTTTGCGGTTGCATCGCTCTCGAGGGCTTGATCGTAGTAACGTTTTGCTAAATGGAGATCAAAGGGAAGCCCTTGTCCATGTTCATGCATGTAACCGAGGTTGAACATTGCTTGCGCGTTTGACTGTGATTTAGCATGCATGTATGCTTCAGCCGCACGCACAAAATCTCTCTCAGTACCCTATTCAGAGATCAAAGAATGAGCGGACAAGTGAATAAGGTGAAACGTCTTTTTAAGTTTTTTAGCTGATTCACATCTAATTCAACCTTTGTAACAACTCCTAACGTTATTAGTTTCATGATTTAATTTCAAGTATGAGGAAAACTAACCCGGCCGTAGTAATATGCATCTCCAATAAGCAGAGCAGCATGTTCATTGCCTTGTTCAGAGGCACGCCACCACAAAGAATGTGCTCGCTCATGTCTCTCCTTGTCTGTGCAAAATCCGGATACTCCCATGCACATGCTTCTCTCACCGTATTTATCGAGGATCCATGCAGCATTACTTTGTGCTACTTCATAACCCATCTCTGCCATTCTTGAGTATAAGATCAAGGCCTTACCCACATCACCTTTAAGATAGGCTTCAAGAGCCCATCTAGAGAGAGAACTCCATGGTCCCCTTTCTGCTACTAACTTAAAAAATGAAGTGGCCTGTAACCAAAATACGAGGAAAGTGAACAAACAGTTAATGCAAAAAGTCCCACAACAATATGTACCAAAGAGCTCAAAGAAATATTCCTAAACTATGTAAAAAGGGTAGACATATGCCTAAGTGGAGACAAGAATAATGCACTTTGATGCCTTAATGGATATACATTATAGCTAATTACATCCCCTTACCTCGATAATACAAACATTAAGACACGGGTAAGGAGGTATCAATAGCAACAATAGACAGTTACTCTTCTGAATTTTATAAGAGCAGGCAGCCAGAAAATTTATAGAGTTTCATTCCACTTAAACTATATGGATTTAAGAACCATTGCATTTAGCATCCATGGTTAGACAGAAACAAGTCTCAGAAATTCAAAAATAATTACCATTTCCAGGTTCTTCTTAAGCCCAACTCCAGTATGGAACATCTTGGCTAGTTGATAGAAAGCCTTTGGTTGACCAGCATTTGCCGCAACAAAGAAGTATTTTGTTGCCTGCCTCACATCCCTTTTGACTCCGATGCCTTTAAGATACAATACTCCAAGGTTATAATGTCCGCTGGGGTCTTCATTGTCAACGGCCTTCTCAAAATATTCTCTTGCCTGCATTTGAAGCCATATATCAATGGAATGTCAGACTAATCTAAATGTTTTACAATTTAAAACTGTAAATTGTGAGGCCATACCTTAGTGTAGTTTTTCTTCTCTACTCCATAGCCTTTGACATACAAGTAGCCAATTCCATTAAATGCTGAATAGAGACCTTCTTTTGCAGCAAGCGTAAGCCATTCAAGTGCCTTGGTATAATTTCTTTCAACACCAGCTCCTCGAGCATATATCTCCCCCAGAAGTTCCATTGACCTCGGCTCTCCCTTTTCTACTGCCTTTGAAAACCAGTGCAATGCCTTGGTGTGATCACGCCTTAATCCTCGCAGACCAAAGTAGTAGAACAGTCCAATTTTGTACATTGCCGCAGGATTCCCTTTCTGTGCCTGATATTCTAATATCTGGAAATCCTCATCCTCCTCCCCACGGGATTTCCTTAGAGCACCTTTGTTTTCTTCAGTTCCGCTATGAATTCTAGTTGGTTCAACCACGGGCGAATCCTTTGAGATCAGAAAACTATTCACAGCCGTCTCTGCTAGTTCAGCATATAATTGGACAGCTTTATCATGCATCTGTAACAGAAGGGCAAAACAATAACAAACTCAGCCTAAAGATGTCTTCTTTTGCGGAATAACGTCATCTCACGTGGGCTCAATTCCTTTTCCCGTTGTTCGAGAAATGCTTTCAGATATGACTGAATGAACAACAATAAAATCACCTATGTAGCTCAGTTAAGGTAAGGGTTGTTTATCTAAATGCAACTTCATCTGATCGTAAAGCGCAAACAAATGAAACTTCCATAAGTTCCATCTTAAAAAGTTCAGCTTTCTTACATCTTGTCGCAGATACGTGAACGCAAGTGCCATCTTCGACTGCATGTTCCCGCCCTCAGCTGCGAAATTATGGTGAAGAAACGACTTGCTTTTGCTCTTCTCCCGCATCATTCCTGTCCCGTAAACGAAGCCCATTAACGACTGCGAGTGCGGATCTCCAGCTGATGAAGCCGCCTCTATCTCGTCCACCGCTTCCTCCATCAACCTAAAATTTCCCTCACTCGCCGCCGATAGAATCTTTCGGAGGCCGGAGTAGTACTGCGGCGACGCGGCTTGTACAGTGGAATCATCCGGCTCGAAGATCGGTCGCCACGAACCGGGATCAAGCTCCTCTTCAGACTTAGGTTCGGATTCTCCAAATTCATCGAAGTCAGAGGACTCTCCGACTCCGCTATCATCGCCGCCGCTATTGAGATCGTCGTTAGAGAGGACTAGAACAACGGGACGGGCGTGAACGCTAATCTCAAAGAAAGAGAAAAAGAGTAGGGAGAGAATAACGATTCCGTGACATGAGATTCTCATTCTACCTACTCCACCTTCTTCTTCTTCGTCGTCGCCGTAATTTCTCAGTGATCAGATCGAATTTCAGAAGGATGAGAAAAGAAGTAGGGGTAATAACGACATTTAACACCAGCCATAAATTGCCACGTCGAATCGTTGTCATACATCCAATAGTCACCCGCCACGTAAGTAGACTTGTCTTAAAAAACATTAAATTCAATTTTTCGGTTCCTTTTGTTGGTTCGGTTTAACCGAAATCGAATACATGTTTTATTTTGTTTATTTATATGCATACATACAGAGAGATCAAGAGTTAGTCTTGAATCTTCTCTTCGTCGTCAAGCTTCATCAACATCCACTGCAACGATTGAATCACTTCTTGATCATAGACTTTCTTTTGCTCCGCGATTCTCTTGTATTGGCTCGCCTCCATCTCCACCACGCTCTTCTCCATCCGTAGCTTCAGAATCATAGACATGGCTTCTTCCGCAGCTGATTCAGCCGCTCTTCTCTCCTTTTCCAGCTCTATCTTCATACAATCTCCACGTTTCCGCTCTTTCTTCACCATTTTTCTCAGAATAATAACATCGAACACCTGGTATTCATCACGCCGAGACCGTGATTCTTCATCCTCGCTTTCCTCTTCTTCACCATGATTATTCTTCTCGTTGAGCTCTGTCTCCAATAACGCTGCAGTAGTGTCTCTGTTCTTGCTGAGATCAATCCCATCCCTGCTGTGTACAATGATGGGTTTCTTCTGATCCAATCCATCTACCAAATAAGATTTTGAAACGAACCCATTGTTGTTGTTGTCGTCGTCTTGATCGAAGGAATGGCAACACTCAATCTTCGGAGAAATTCGATATATCCTCTCTAGATATTGCACAAACAATGGAGGACCCTTGAAATAGAGAAACTTGAGTCCCAAAACAAGCAGGCAACAGAGGAAGACGAGATTATAAATCTGGGAGAAGCAACCAAAAACGAAGAACCCACATCCGAAACCATTGGTTTGACTCAAAACCTTCAGAAAAGAAGCAAACTCCATTACGAAATAGCAGACATCAATGGATAGGAACGAAGCAACTCATAAATATAAATACTTAAAGAGTTTAACACGAAAAAAAAGAAGAATTTGATTCCCAATGAAGAGAATGTGTGTGAGAGTTAGGAATTTTAGATCGGGGAACGAGAACGTAGACGGCGAAGATTGCGAGGTTATATGTATAGTCTACAATATCCAGTGGAAATGATAGCCATGAATAATTAGTAATTTTATCCGCTTCAGAATATTAAATAGCTTCCCATAAAAGAAATTCTAATTTCCTATATACTATTTCAGAAGAAAAAGAAATACAGTAGTTTAAACAGTACTAAAACTGTTCTTTATTTCCAATAATTGTTCATTGCATACAATACATTGGTTATTCTTTGGATGTGATGTACGACTGTAACCATACTGATCGGACATTGTTCATCAACAACAAGCTTTTCCGGCAGAACCAAAGAGACGGATCTTGTCGGTGATCACAGCTTTCATGGCTGCTTTTGTGGCCGACATGACATCAACAAGGTCAATCTTCTTATCAGAGGTAAGAGCATCCATGTAAGCCTTTCTTACTTCTGTGTTCACGTTAAACTTCCTCACTCCATTCTCAATGCATTCCTGATGATCTCAGACAACAACAATTAATATCCCACAAGACGTTAATTCGGTTAAATCCATACCAAAATCTCGATCAAAAGAGAAACTTTTAAGATGATGGACTCACACCTTGATAAGATTCTCAGGCAAACCAGAAGCTCCATGAAGAACAAGAAAGACGCCTTTCTTCGAGCTTAAATTGTATAGTTCCTATACACATGCATAGAGAACAGTTAGAATAAGAATGACGCAAACTCAGCATATTGAAGAACTTCACTCATCACAAGGGTATGCTTAACCTTAAGTAAGTCGAGCTTGAGGTTTGGGCCGGACTCGGGGTATTTTCCATGGACATTTCCTATACACACAGCCAAAGCATCTATACCAGTCTCCAAAAATTCTTGAGCCTGAAAAAACTCATTGTAGTTTGGTTTAAGCAGAAAAGGATAATCAGGTGAGAGATTGGATTTATTGGCGCTTAAAAATAACACATACCTGGTGAACGTTGGTAAACTTTGCTTCATAATCTTCAACAGTCAAGCCATCCTCTGTTCCTGAGAGTCTACCTAGTTCAGCTTCCACCATAATGTCTTTGGAACGGGCCAACTCTGTTATAAATTTCGTGTAGGATACATTTTCTGTGAAGGAAAGATGAGAACCATCTACCATCACTGAATCAAATCCCTGCACGAGATCTCAGTATGAAGTTTTCAACATAGAACTAAGTACAAGAGGACAAAGAGAATGAACGTAGGCGATATATATCTCAAACTTACGAGTTCAAGAGCTTCTAATAGCTCCTGCTTTGTTGTTCCATGATCAAAATGTACGGATATCGGAACCTGTGTGCATATTATCATGAGAGTTCAGTGTCAAACCCATGTATAGGGCACTTAGAACCAACAACGAAAAAATTGTTTCAACATTTATTCCGGACAGTCTTGCTTCTTTTCTTAGTTACTGAGATAGTAGCTCTTTGGTTCTTTTCATGATTGCAAAGCAAACTCAAGATACATGACTGCTTACAATATATCTAATGCATAATCAAAGTAGAGTCACACATCCCACTTACCCTGGCTTGTTCAGCTGCGGAGATGCAACAGGAAACCAATGGAATGCCTCCTTGCTTGAAGGCACCTGGATGGACCTAAAAGTGTAGCCATAAGAACGTAAAAAATCAGCTTTCATTATTTTGTTTTTTTCAGGCATTTTTTAGCAATTCAGGACAGAGTGTTATGCTTTGGTTGCTATCAGTGGCTGATATTTCTCATATGAGACTCTTTGATGTATCAGAAATCCACTTTTGGTCAGAACACTAACTTGCAATATGGCAGGACTATTTTCTTCCTCTGCAGCTGCTACAACAGCTTCGATTCCTTCCAGGTTATACACATTAAATGCTCCAATTGCATATCCACCCTTTTCTGCGTTCTATTTTACATAGAAACACAACATCAATAATTGAAGAGAAGAATGAGGCTAGAGAACAAGAGGGATACTTACAAGAAGCAGATCTTTCGTCGATCGTCTAGCTACAACTGACCAGGACTTCACGACTTCTGCAAGAGCTGTGCTGCTGCCAACATTACCTGTCACATATGGGGAAAAGAGTTTTTTGTTTTCTTCTTATAATTACCAATACCTATTTTCTTCAATTGAATGTTTTTATTAAGATTTACCCGGGAAAACAATGTAGGGGACTCCGGGATGTCTACTTTCTGGACCTAACTTCCATACTGGAACACCAGCAAGGGCTTGACCAATCACAAGTGCACGTTTTGCTTTAAGTGCTTTTGTAGCTGTGTCTGATGACGTAATTCCACCCTGAACAAGGACGTTACAGTGTTAAAATTTTCGAAAGACATTAAACTGTGCATTGACAGATTGTGCCAGGAAGCTTGTGAGATGGTACGCTGAACAGAGAAACAACAAGTGCTTGCAAAAGTACCTTAGCAAGAATATAACGGGGTCTGGTAGTTATCTTGCTCACTACTTCAACCAGAGCGGAGCTCACTTTGCTATTAATATCAAGACTCTCCGAAGATGCTGTCCAAGTGAATAGCTGACCCGTTAATGATGAATTTTCCTCCAAGGACAAAAAATATAAAAAGTGGGGATGGAGAAACAACTTTTCCCAGTGATGAGCTCGCGGCTGCTCATAATTAGAGTCTCTCTCCCAGCTCGAAGGAAAGCATCGGCCATCTCAACCGCTCTACTGATCTCTGCACCTCTCACTTCGGAGGACTTAAGAGCAACTTTCTCTACAGAGATCTGTTGATCATAGATAGAACTTAGTTACCATAGCGAAATATTAACATAAGTATTCCGGTTAGCCATATCTACTTGTTTTTACCTCGATGCTCCTTAACTTCTGCTTATGTTGTGATTGAAGTTCTTCAACCTGTTAGTTTGAAGAAAATGACACAGGACTCTTTAAACTTTATTTCGTTTAACACAATAGAGAATCTGTATCTAGTGTCAGTAAAGAAAGTAAACCTGCTTTGTTGTTTTCGGGACATATGAGCCTACAACTATTAGCGCACCACTGCTTTCTTTGTCAGATGCAAAATCTTTCGGCAACACAAGATCTTTTGGAATGATCCCTACTCGAGCAGACACAAAGCTAGCAGCAGTACGGCATAAGAAAGATTTCCCTTTCAGTTCTGCCTGCCAAATATAATGTTTGATCACAAGAAGAGACCAAAAATATAAGAGAAAAATAAATGCATTCTAATTGAATATTCCTAAAAAAAGTAAGAAGATTGAAAGAATAATAGCCCGGCATACCTGGATCATCCCCGCTGCAAAGACAGCCATGTCTCTTTCACTAGCTGCGTTGACAATGCATGTAGATCCCTGATTTACATATGAAATGGAAATATAGTTAAGACTTTCTACCAAACTTGGACAGACTGATTCCACCAATTCTGAAGACCAATGAAGTTCAATGTGTAGTAGAATTACCTTCTTTAAATTGCACAAGAACTCACACACTGCATCAGGACCACCTTTTCTTATAAGCTGGATTGAGATCGACTCAACGTTGTTAGCAGGAATGCCGCCAGCTGTTTTCTCCTCAACCCACTGGAATCATATGAAATTTGTTTTATCAATGTCCCAAGTTTCAAAATTTATGCATTATTTAAAAAAAAAAAAAAAAGGAAGAAAACATTTTTTCGATCCAAAATGTCAATTTTTTCCTGCTTGTAACTTTTAAAATCACATGAAATTTGTTTGTTACTAATAATTTCTTAGAGTCAAATTATGTAGATGATTCTCTTGTCCGAAGAATTCAGACCTCACGGAGATTTGACGATTTATAGCCAAACGATGCATCTTTGGCAAACTCTGTCTCTCCTGCAGGAACGAGCCTGCAATATTTAGGATGAAGACTATCAAATCTCATGCGCTCAATGGAACTATGCCCTGATTGTTGACAAAGATATACCTATCAGAATCTGCAACATAATGCACATCATCAATAGTATAACGTCCTCCTTGAAGGAAGAAAGGACAAATAATCCATGCATCCATTTCCCCAAGTATTGACACAGCAGCATCGGCTTCCTGTATGGATCAAAGTCAGTGGCGGATTTAGCCATAATTTTTATTGGTGTCAGTATTAAATAAACATATGCCGCTCGGTTACCAAACTTGCCTGAGGAAAATGACCACGTAATGTTGAATCACCCCTCAAAACAACCGTGTAGTCAGCGTTGCCAACTTCTTTTGATGCAGCACATAGGTTGGAACAAATGTCTTTGATCAACGCACTAGCCTGTTGCAGAAATTTGCAGTTAGAGCTTGCAACTGCTGAGGTTGATCAAAGCTCTCAACTTTTCATCGTTCCAGGAGATCAGAACTCTCTAATAAATAGACTAGACAAAATATAAATGTCTTAACCTTGTCAGAGCTCAATGACCTCGAATTTGTCAAGATGAAGAAGCATGCGGGCTTTTTTCTGAACTGCTCAGAAATAGACTCAACACTCCTGTCAATACGAAGGGAAAAGCATTAACCACTATTTCTTCCATTGGGTTCTAGGCTAGCGACTTGCCAACTCGTTCTACGGGGGATTCATGATATCTTTTGTATTGACACAATAAATTCAGTTTCATGGAAAAGCATGCAAGACTAACCATTCGGTTAAAACTTCTACGTCATGAACAGTTTGTGTCCCGGTTGGATCATCATCAAGAACAACCAATGTCTTTGAGTTTCCCATATTTAGTCTATGTATGCTATCTGTGGGGTCTAACGGCCATTCAGATGGAAGAGATTTCAGTAGGTCTTGTTTCTTCAGAACAGGAAGTCTGCCTTCGACTTTAACCCCTGCAAGGGTTTCATATACCTATAAATAAATAAAACATTTGTCACACCAATCTTGATACTGTTATAGCGTCACTTGTCCGTCTATGGTTAAGAAAGATAACCAACAAACACTATACAGTAAGTAGATCATGCCTCCAATAGTTCATATACTATAAGAGCAAAATCCAAGATCTTTCAGCTTCCAGTACATTAAAGAGCACCCTAATAAACTGTATCGTTGCCGTTTACTAGCAAACTTTTGCACTTGCAGGCCTTTCAAGTGAAAAGAGGATTTCTTTTGTTTTTAAAGACGGAAAGTCGGAAACAAACAGCGAAAAGCTGTTTCAAAATTAACCACAATAAATATGATGCTAAGAATCAATGCACATATGACAATTTATACCTTGACCACTCCAGCATCATCTATCCGTCCCCAGCCAGCAGCGGAGCCTGTATATGAACATATATGTAAGTATAATTGTCTCCATCTATATGGGGCTAAAAGGAAAATGAACTAAAGTAGTGTGCTCAGTAAAAGCAGATAGTATTTCTGGTTCTCCAAATCATTCAAGAAAGAAGCACTGCAAAGGAATTTGAAACATATGAAACTCTGTATTCAACCCAAGTACTGAGCTATTAAATAATAATTTGTGTTGTTGAAAAGGTACGGCTGAAATAATGCACGTGCAAGATGAACTGAGAACAGTAAAAAGATTAGAGGCTACCGGCTAAGAATAGCTGGTGTGCCACTGTTGATATATGGAGTGGAACTTTACGGGATGAACCATCTCGGGTAACAATTCCCTACAGTCAAAAACTCTTGCATAAGTTAAGAAAACAAAACAAGTTTACATACTGATTACAGTTGCTAATCTTACCAAATCCTTAACAAAAATATCAAGAGCAGAGTATGGTGTATAATCATTATCCAGCATGTGCGGAACACGGTTTTCAAACATCCTGCAAGATGTGAAATAGGAGCCAGTCAATTTATGACACATTAGGTAAACACAAAGGAGTTTCTCATAAACTTGTAAAAATAGATATCAATAAGCAGAAGCATAGGGTTATACATGAAGAAAAGACTTTAGACTTAAGAAACTTAACATCTTGCAATTATGTTTTTATAACTCTAAGCTTTTAAAGGCTCCAAAAATATCAAAATACGACCAAACTGGAGCCTGGTCAGCCAGTATGAGACCTTAAACGACCAGCAAGCTTATTCTTTGGCAGACTAAGGACTACTAAATGATACAACTACAGAAAAAAATAAAGAGGATAAGACTATTATCAGAGATTATGCAGAGCATCAGAGTGGTGCACTTTTCATCAGACATGCTAATAGACTTCTTCAGAGATAAGAAAAAAACTTGTGCCATAAAGATCTTAAGTAAAGCATACCAAGATGTTCCACCGGAGTTGGAGATAACATTGAATAGCTTTCGAGTATTCAAACCTAACCGAGCTCCGAATGCCATTCCCTCGGCAGCTGATGCAATATGAACTCCCGCAAGCAATTGATTGACCATTTTTACACCACTGTGGAACATCAAATAAACAAGTAACTAATAAAGGGAATGATGTCTATGTCAGTAAAGGATGGTGATGGTGATAACAAAAGAGCAAAACAAATTACCTTCCTGCCCCGCAACCTCCTTTAATCACGTAGAGCTTCTCACTTAATGCTGCTCAAAATTAATATAGTCAGCCACATCCAAGCTATGATGTGAACAGGAAATATTTCACCAGAAAAGTGAAAATGAAATCATCACCTGATAACACGATTCCCGCAGACTTAAGTGCTTCATCGGTACCTGAAGCCATTATCTGAAAAAATATATAACTTCAGATTCATTCCAGATATAGTAGATAGGTTTCTAGACTTCATACCGTAAGTTCCCCCATGGCAGCCCTCTTAACACCACCAGAAACAGGAGCATCCACCAGCTTTAGGTCCTTTCCCTCATCTACAAGATTACCAAATAAAAGATATCATAGAACTCAATCAAGTGACAGTGAAAGATCATCATGGAAGGAAAAATTGATTACCGGTACATATGACCATCCAGAATGGAAATATTTTCCTATATCATCAAACAAAGAAAAAACTTACTTTCTAGACGCCTTTCAAGTTGGCTAACAAATGCGGGAGAGACTGTTGACGCAAGTACAACAGTTGCTCCAGATGGAATAGCTGAAATATTGTGAAAGAAAACATAGGAAAATTAGCTCTAACCTCCAGTACTAAATGCTTGGATAATAGAGATATACCTTCAACCGCTCCAAGATGTCCATACAGGACATCCTCAGCCTGAACCTCGTTTGTTACCATAATTACAAGAACATCTACATCTGTATGAGCAGAGACAAATATAAGCATTATATTTGGGGAAAATGACTGGACTCGAGGGAAAAAAAAGCAAGATTTTCATCTCAGAAGTGCTGAGAGCTACATGATACACTATAATCTATAATCTATCCGCTTGTCTTGATTTCAAGGACTACCTTTCGTCACGTCAGCTGGAGAATTTGCCGCCAATCCCCCTGCACTCTCAAATCTGACAAGCGTTGGCTTGTATACCTGCAATTCAGATCAGTATGAAACATTTTATTTAACAGTGTAGATTTTTTACTGCTTAAGAGTGATAAAACAGCTTTTCTTTTGAAGTTATGTCACCAATTAGAAATCCTACATTTATAATAGATTGAACGAGCTAACGCGAATACATCAAATAAGTCTGACAATTATATGAAAAAGGCATCCAAAACATAACCTTCACCGACCTAACAGCCAAAGTAAAGGAGTCTATATACATGACAGCCAAAAGTTTAAAGTGAGACAAACGTTGTGGCTTTATAAACTAGGAAACTACTGGAGGAATAAACGTGTATATATACCATCGACTCGTATAACCACTTAAAACCAACTACCACAATCATTCTGAACACGAATACCATAGACTCCGGAGAGCATTCACAGTGGAGAGTTAATCAAAGGCTTACGTCATAACCACGGACAGAAAATTTTGATTTCAACAGGTGCGCTGCCATACCAAAACCCATTGCTCCAAGACCAATAAAACCAATCCTATTCACAGGCTTTGCTTGAGTAGTAATTTCTTTGGCCAGATCCTCTGGCTTGTAAAGTTCTCTATAGGCTGCTTCTAATATGCCAACACCAAGTACTTTTTCCCAGATCTGCTCAACCATTATGTGAACCTTTCATTAGGGAGGCATGCGTCATTTAAATGGTCTATGGCAGTAGTTTTCTATTCAGTTAAAATTGCCAGAAATTTCCAAAGCGAGAAAACAGATGGAAAGAATTCTATTAGGGACCTTAGCCAATGAAGTAGCTGTATCATCTCCGTGCATCTGTGATATTCCTGGAGAAGGGAAAGTTATGCATAGAATTAAATAAGTGAAAAGAGGTCGTTATCATTGTGCTGGACATAATACCATATTGATCTATACCAAGTATTAGTTGTTGACGTGCAACTGCCAAAAGTGGGACAGGAAATGTGAGTGATTTGGCTTTATCTTCAACAATGCCCTTGCCATCGAAAAAGTCAGTAAGCATTTCATCAGTTACATATGCTAAACATCACTACTTAATTACAGTGAATAAATAAAAAGACCCATTAATTGGAGCTAAATTTTGTTCTCCTCTCTCACTATTTTCCTTTGAACCGCAAGAAAGACAACGATAAAATCTCACTTTCAAGTTGCTTTATCATACCAGATTCTGAGAGAGAACATCGAGAAAGCGACCTTCTATATCACCTTTCAGCAACAACGGAATATGATTCTTGTAAATCCTGAAAAATAAATATACACAAGAAAAACTAATTCTGTGACAGCCATGGTCGAAATATGGGCATGTCAATTTGACTACATGAAATGTCCTCAACCCTAATTCATAAAGCATACCATGAATTTCCAGCAGCATTGGAAATGATGTCATACAGTATCCACGGATGCACACCCGCCTGAGAACCTAAAGATATAGCCTCCACAGCAGCAACAAGATGAATGCCCTCAAGCAGCTCATTCACCATTTTAACTTTACTGGTTCAGACAAAAAAAAGAACAACGAGATCAATGGGTTTTCTATAATGCAGGGGAACAGTTAGAATCATCATAGGTTTTGTTTCATGCATATTATGACCAGAGATCTCATAATTTCATGATAATTAGGCAAAAAACTTGAGCATTATGATTGATACGACTCGTGACGAGGAAATAGGCAGTCAAACTCTTGGCAGTTGTAGTGATCACAAGAAGGTTATATATCACCTGGAAAATTCCATACCTTCCAGCACCAATTTCTCCCTCAAAGGTGTAAAGCTTCTGACACATTGCTTAATGAAACAAAGAAAATGTCTCAGTAACAAAATCAATTCTCAGAAAGTCAACATCTTGAGAGAGTCTATATACTTAAGTTAACTTTTACCAGTAAGATAGGGTTGTGCTCTTGTGATCGAATCTGACTGTCCAGATGCTATTATCTTATAAGTTAGAAAGAAAAGGGTTACTACGAGTACAGTGACATGCGACTTTTATCAATGAATAGAGATCAACGAGCACAATAGTACTCCACTAACATAACAAACTTAGCAAGACAAGAGAGTATATACCATTAGTTTTCCATCAAGAAGCTCAGACATTCCTTTTAAAACATAGGCATCGACTACAAAAATCTGCTCTCTGTTCTCTGCATTGGAAACGACTCCCATTTTCAGTTCACGACTGAAAAGCGCAAACTTCAAAATACGGAGATGAAAGGCAAACCATGCCTCAAGGTATCAAATTGCAACCTGTAAGTTGTTTCTCTAGCTTCTGGAGGTGCAAAGGCGATATTGTCGAAGACAAAAGCAATACAGCGCCCTTCTGTAGACCTGAAAAGAAATGACGCATACAGTCTCCTACACAATAATCCTGAGATAAATTTCATCAACTGTGAGGTAAATAATCTTCGAGGTAACCTGTCGTAACACCCTCATCGCCGAAAATAACGTCTTGTATTTGGTCAGGGTGTGATAGTAACACCACTACGGCTGCTGCTCCTGCTTAATTAAGAACAAAGACAGAAGAGAGAGAGGAGGGAGAGAAAGTTAAAAGTAGGCAGCAAAGTAAGTAACATGACACAAGAACTGCATCAAAAGTAAACAGAGGCACGAAACGAGGTAGCAACAGAAACACAACAAGACGGTTTGCATGAACAGAGGCATGTACTGGATGTCAAATGCTAGATAAACCGTAAAAAAAATGTGCACTTTCCCTTGAAATCTGAAACCTATTTCCATGTATCTTAGTGTTTTCAAATTCCTTATAACACACACTCAATCTGCTACCTTTCCCAACATCTGTAGGGCTGTCACATTTGTATCCTCCCAAATCAGTGAACTTCTCCAGCAATTCAGTACTTATCTGTGGAATATAGATACAACGGGTTTAGATTTCTCCTCCTTAACTGTTTCCAATAGTCGAAAGAAATAAAAGCTGAAGAAACAACTCTGTTTTGTTTCTTTCCAGACAAAGCAATAATCAAATCAATTTTAATTGCTTCAATCCTCCGAGAAAGATTGAGAATTTCGACATTCTTTAGAACCCACAAATTTTCACAAGTTTGGTACGAATATTTGAAACCCGATCAACCTGATTTTCTAGAACGATTACAAACATGCCGATCCTAAGAAATAATAGAAGAAGAAGCAACTGACCTCGAATGCCTGAACCTTAAACCCAGAACGAAGAAGCGAAGAAGCTAATTCGAAGCTGAAAGAATCCAGACCAACAAACCCAACGACGCCACCATCACTTCTCATTTTCTCCGTCGAATCTACGATTCTTCACTTTCCTCCGATGTAATATTCAGTCAACGAACCAATTTCATACGCATGTCTCTCTCTATATATATCATATAATCCGTACATTATTATAAATTTATAACACTTTTAGATTAATAATTAATAATTGTATAAGCTCACTTAAGGGTCACATTACATCGTAGACTAGTACGTGGAAATCCATATCCAAAAGCTTTTTAGCCTTAACTTATCTGGCAAAAGCTAATCTTTTCTTCAAAAATAATATCACGCAAAATTAAACAAAAAAAAAACTTGAGGATAATTTGTATTGTTAGGTGAGATTCGAGAACATGGGTAGTGAAAACTACAAGAAACCATATAAATTCATATTTCTCCATTAAAGGTTACGGATAATTCGACTTTCTGTTATCAACGATCACCTAAACTCTTAAAAATTGCCAAGTACTCTTGTGACGATATTTTGGATTAACTAATTAAAATGTCACTGATCCAGAGGAGCTTTGGTCTTCGATCCGATGCGTAATGGTCGGAGAACAGATTAAGTAACCGTTTCTCGAAAAATCAGGCAAGGAAATTGATTAAACTCAAAAACGAAATTATAACCACCGTGTGTATATATAGATACAAAGTCACACAAAATACAAAAGAAGATAAAGAACCTGTTTCAAACCAAAAAGAGAAAGAAAACTACTACGTTGTTTTAAAGTTTTTTTCTTTTTGAAAATGGAGATTGTTAGATTCGGCGTCGCCGTCGTTTTTGTACTTTGTTCCGTCACGCCGTCTAACGCCGCGACTACACCACCGAGCGGCGGAGGAGGAGACGCGCACTCAATGCCGTGTATACAGAAGCTGATGCCGTGTCAGCCGTATCTTCACTCGGTGACTCCGCCGCCGCCGCCGACGTGTTGTACGCCATTGAAGGAGATCGTCGACACCGACGTGACGTGTCTTTGCTCCGTTTTCAACAACGTCGATATGCTTAAATCGCTTAACCTCACTAAAGAAAACGCTCTCCTTCTCCCCAAAGCTTGTGGCGCCAACGCTGACGTGTCACAATGCAAAAACAGCGCCGGTTAGTGACTTAATACGACGCCGTTTTCCATTTTTCTTATTTAGCATAATGCGACGCCGTATTTAGGTCCTAATTAAGCTTTTAATTTTGTGTTGACGAAGGTAATACTCCGCCTTCGACGTCGCCGGCAACTCCGAAAACTCCTCCGGCTTCTTCCACTGGTACGAAAACATAAATTCAAAATTTTTGATAAAAGACATTCTATTTAAAACATCAGAAAGAAAAAAAGAGGTTTTTTTTTTTGGTCAACGGGTATTTTATATAACGAGAATTGAATAGGGAGGATTACAAACTTTAAAAGAGGTTACAAACGTTATTATCGACGGTTTTACAGAAATTTTTGCTTTTTTCCCCTTAAATATTTCACTTTTTATTTTGAAAAAGTAAAAGTTAAGAGTATTTAATTTGTTTTAAAAATACATGAACAGGAAGCGATTCCACCGGAGCTTCAGCTTCTTCGACGGCCAAATCAACAAACTCGGCTCCGGTCATCAACTTCGCCGGACTTAGCTTCGCATCAGCTTTCGTGGCATTGGCAACAATCTTCTGATCTACTATATTACATTACGTCTTTATTAGATAGCTTTAAAATGTTGGAAATTATTCAGACGATGTTCGGTAACTGATTATTAATTAATATGTACTGTGAAGTTTCTAATAATAGTAATAACTTTCAACAGCTCTTGACCAACATTTTGTCTAACTAAATGCCCAAAAATCGTTTCATTATTTTTTTGTTAAAAGGAAAAATCGTTTCATCATGGTTTATTTTATTTTAACCTTCTTCTAAATTCTAATGAATTAGGGGAAATGAGAGATAGATGGATATTATAAACCATTTAGCTAATCATCTAAGTCGTCCACATACAATTAACAAACATGTACATAACGGCCGCAACTCAATATAAATTATACGGTGAAGGTACTAGAACAAACTATTAATTTACAAATTCTGGTTTATAACAGCTAGGGATGTCAATTATAAAAATATGTTTCAGATAGATATATATAGCTCGTTAGAGTTACGTTTTTAAAAGCTAGCTTTTTAGCTCCTGTCAAGATTTTGACGTTGCAACTCCCACATAATGTAAACATTATTCCTTGTTTTAAATATGTTGACGATAGTTAACTCAGATCCCCTTTTCAATTTAGTCTAACTAATGTGTTATATATAATCTTATCCGAGTACTGTTTGTGACTCTGTGTTGTAAAGTTATTGATTTATTAATAATTTTTGTGACAGTTCATCAAATGGATTCGGTTTAATTTATTTTAATTGTAAGATTGAATCCAAAACAAAAAATGAGCAAGAAACAACAAAACAAGTAGAGTCCAAAGTCCAATGCACTTTACAAATAAAATCACATAATTCGAACGAGTGTGGGATCTCCGACAGCGACAAATACATATACGCAAGTAAACATACAGCCACATAAACATATTACATATACATACACCTTACTACCTTAGTGTTTATGTATCCACGTTAAAGAAATAAATTAAGAGTGTTCAACAACAGCTTTCTACATTTTTACATCCTATTAAGACTAATCACTGCTCCTAAATGTTCACACTTTTAGTTTTAATAATATAAAACGTTGATTAATTAAGGATCATATAAAAATGTTGCAACTAACAAATATACATATATACATGTATGATGTATCCAGACAGCTGAGCTGTATAAATATGATATATTATTACTTTGTTTCATGGTACCGACTTATGTAATCTTTGTTTTTGGCTTTTGGAGTTTTCAAAAACAGATGAACTAAATTTAATATTATAATAAGGAAAAAAACGAAAAGAAAAAGAAAGAAAAACGGAGGGAGAAGCCATGTCTAATGATGAGTTAGGTAGCGTCGTGACTCGAGCTCAGCCCAATCGCCCAGCTCTTCACAATCACACCCATCCTTCATCCATGTGCTTTTTCTTCTCTCTACTCTATCGTATTAAATCATCTAATTTTTTTTATTTTTTTTGACATAATCATCTAATTATCTATTCATTTATCCTTCTTTTAAAAAAAAAATATTTCACAGTATATCTGTTGGTATAAAACCATCGATTAAATTACGCTTACAAACCAAAAAAAAGAAAAAAAGCTTACTAGTATACTCTGCTGTTATCTGAGTGGATTAGGACGGGTACTGCTTATTTTAGTGGATATGAAGTTAGACAAACACAAATTCACACAAACTAAATAAGAGAACTTTTTTTTGGGCTTTCGTTTGTGGATTGTTACGCTTTACGGATTCTGATTTAGTTTGGTTCGTATAAAAAGACTTCTTTGAAACTTTTTTTTTTTTTTTAACATTACTTTGAAACTTGTTTGTTTGATTTGAAATAGTAGTTACGCTTGAGTTGATTTTTTTTTGTTTGATTGTGGTTTCAAATTATCCACCAATTAACTACTATTTTTCTTATCTTTAATTAAAATAGAAGGGTAGTAAAAATATATATACAACGAAGATGAAAACAATTAAAATGTAGTAACAAGAGATTGAAAGATAATAGTTAAGTCATCATTTTTATTTATGATATTTTAACTGTTTAAGTAACACCATAAAAGAGGTTTTCAATACAGTTACCGTCTTGAAAAGAAGATAACTCCTACAAATTACATCATAATATTTTTAAAAAAAACTTATACACTATTGTTTACCATTTAAAACAGTCTATAATTAATTTATTAGACGGCCGAAACCGCATTTTTCTTTGCTTTGTCTTACCGCATTGATTCATGCTGTTTTGCTGAATAAGAACATTTAGTTCTAAATGACCTTTGTCACAACAAAAATCGCAATAAATATACATTATATTTTAGTAATCTTTTTTTTGTTTGGTAGAACGAAAAATAAACAATTAAGCTGGTCTTATAAGGGCTGAATATGATTAATTATCGAGTTTGACTTGATTACAAGTAGCGGCCACATATATATGTTTGAATGAATGAATTAGTATTGTTGAAACGAAAACCTTACTTTTTGTAATTTAATTACTTAAACAATATCTATCAGATAAAGTCCCCAATAAAGTGAAGAAGCGACAACTATAAAACGGAGAGAAAGAAGACACACACAGTTGTACACAACCAGCTAAATGATTAATTAATACATAATCACCACTAATTAATCCCTAAACTAATACAACTATATGTATGTACACATAATTATAAAGCCAGCCCATTTCTACGAAACATCTCTCTCCCTGTCTCTGTCTGATCTCTCTTTCTCTCGTTCTTCTACTTTGATCACAATAATGGGAAACACATCTTCATGCGCACCATTGATCATATCATCAAACTCATCATCAGGAGTAGTCAAAATCTTAGCTCCTTTCACCGGAACTCTGGACGTCTTCTCAAAACCAATCAAAACTTCCGACTTCGTCTCTCGACACTCCGGCCACTTTATCACCGACTCAACTTTGCTCCAAATCGGCCACCGAGTCACCGCCGTATCTCCCGACGAGTTTTTGCGGCCGAGACGACATCTCTACCTCCTCCTTCCGACAGACATGCTCTTCTCTGTCTTAACATACGAAGAACTCGCTCTCATCTCCGCCAAAGCAGCAGAGATACTCAACGAAAGCCGGTATAACCATTTGAAGAGAATATTCCCGGTTTGTATGTTCCCGGTGACCGGGGACAGAAGAAGAAACTCATCATCGGTTAATGATGATGATGATCATGATCATGATGGTGTGGAAATAAGAGAAACCCTAGAAGAGAAGGTACTATACGAATCGAAATATGGATCTTGGAGGCCTGGATTGGAGACGATCGTGGAGAGCTAAATGAATAAAAATCTTGAGGATCGTTAATTTTATATTATATATTTTAATCATAGACGAGTATTTTTTGTTCTTTATATTTTTTTCCGTGATTTTTTTGTCCGAGTTTTAACGAGAAATTGAGGCTTATGGTTTTGTTCATGAATTTAATTTTAGTTGGATTAATTGGTTAAACTGTCTAATTAGGTTAATTTAGATTATGGTAGATCATCATATCGGGATGATTTTCTTCATGTTTAAGTTTTAATTTCTTTGTATGGGTTTCTAAAGTATTAGACTAATAAATCCATAAGTAAAAACAGATCTACCAAGCTTTTTGGGTAGTATTAGACTAATTTACGGTATGGAATGTTTACAGAAGATGGGTTTTAAAGGGTTTTATTTCAACTACACATTATTTTTAATTATAGAGATTAGCATGAGTTTAGAGCATATGCATCTCTAATTTAAGAACAAGTAAAATGGTATTTTCATAAAACTAGGGTCTTTCGAGAATTTCTGATTAGATAAACTGCACATATATTTATAATTAGTGATTCTATCGTATCGACTCTAGGAATCTGATTTTTTTTGCGAACGCATTTATGTGTGTAGTTATATTTTACGTTCTTAAACGAAATTACAATGTTTTATTATTGAATTTTATTGTAAATGATAAATGCAAACGCAAAACGGAAAGAAATCATAATAAAATATTTAAAATAATAATAATAAAAATAATAAAAATATTTGATAAAATACTATAATAATATATTTTTTAAAGGTATAAACAAGATAGTATTTTGCGAATAATGTTAAGACATATATGTATGTTATTTTAACGCAAATATTTGTGAGTTTACGTGATTTGTTTAAAAGTAATCAATGTTGGTTAAATGGAAAAAAAGAGAGACTATTTTCGGTAACCTCACATGCAAGTAAGAGAATTTGACTGTACATATATGGTTTTAGCCGTTGAAGTATTAATCCGACAGCTATGATGAGTCTGGGTATTTCTTCATTTGGATAAAAAGGATAATGGTCAACAAAGACTTTGGTTTCTGGTAAACCAGATTTTAGGTACAGCTATTTTGGTATTCGGTACGTATTTTTTATATGTATACATTCAACATTTTTTTTTTAAATTACATGTATATTATATATAGGCTTGAGAATTTTGTTGGAACTATTCGTAGATACTCGGAATATAAAAGATATCGCCAGCCGATCCAATAATTAGAAAGGAGCTGCGCATTTCTTTTTCGTACTAGGCCAAAAGTCTACACCTACCTGAGAATACGTAGATCATATATAAGCAAACTTTTAGCATCAAAATCAAATAATATGAAAATTAACCTGTCTATTTGGTCATTTGTGACCCGTCATTTATAAAGAAAAAGATCGAACAAAAAATCAAAAATCAATTTATTTAAAAAAAAAATATTTTCGAAAATTATATATATATATATATTTTTATTTATTTAAACTCAAATATGAATCGTTATCGAAACTATATCAGACCAATTAAATTAAACTAAATAGAAACTGATAAAACAAAAAGAAAAGAAAAACTAATAGAAAAATGGTTGTGTGCTGGGCTAAGGCCCATTGAAAAGCATTTCGGCTGTATCCACGTTTGGGCTTCTAGAAGACACAAGTCTGAAACAATAACAAAAAGGTGATCATTTTAAATAAATATACGGAAAAATGTTATAAAATAAAAATAAAAATAAAAAAAGAAGGCATCGCCTAATACCGTGTTTGCGTCAGGGACGAGTTTGTGGATGGGCACACTCTTTTAGTACTTTCTTTTTGTAAACAGACAAAAATGAGTCACCCACTTGCTCAGTTTCTCCACGCTCCTGTGAAGCGCGTGTCTCGCACCCTCTTCCCAATTTCTTCTCCGTGTCTGTGCCGAGGTTTTTTTGGTCGTTAACGAGTTGACCTTTTTCGATATTTAAGTTTGATTTTTCTTTGACGAAAAATATAAAAATTCTAGAAGATCAACAAATTAATGGTGTTTATAAATAAACTGTTAATTTAAGGAAAAAAAAAATTTCTCATTTAACAATGTCATAAATAAATTTAGAGTTATGTATTTTTAAAAAAAACTTATGTGTCAGTTACGATTATTTAAGTGGTTATTACCCGTAGTTAATATGATTAATCTCGTATTTTGTTGTTTTCGACTAAAGTTTTGTTATACAGTGAAGACTTTGTTATGAATTTGAATCCAATTGGCAGAGAGTTGTTGTCTCATTAACAAATATCAAAATACAGAAAGAAAACAGTTATGAAATATTCAGTTAAACGAATGAAACCGAAGTTATCAATTCAATAACCGGGATAAATCGACTCAAAAATCGGATAAATATTAATTTTGAATAAATAAAACGAGTTGATTATTAAAAAATAAAAAAATGGTTGAACGAAACGGAGCCTGAAGCGCGTGGGATTTTCCATATAAAGATAGTCCTAAAACCTAACGTTCTTAACAAAATCGGCTCTCTCCTTGTTGCTTAACCATTATCTCTCTCTCCTCTCTCAAGCTTCCTTAAATCGATAATCCCCGAATTCGAGAGCAGAGTTTGATATAAAGCCTTTGATTCGAACTCTCTCTTGTTCTGAATTCGTGGGTCATCGGAAATTAAATCGGTAGAAAGGGATCTAAAATGACAGGCTTCTCTGTGTCTTTATTCGTATCAAACTTGTCAAATGTGGCCTCGTATCTGTCTCCAATCTTCGAGACCATCCCGTCGAAGGTTGTTCCGGCGCAGATCGAGAAGGTTGTCTCTCTGGTCTCCCGCACCGGTAGGGATTTGCAGCGTTACGATACCGCAGGCTATCGTCAAGTCGTTGGGTACGCTATTTCCCTCCTCGATTCTCGAAACCCTTATCGATGGATTTGCCCCTAAATCAAAATTATCTATCTTTCAAGGTTTAGGATTCGAAATGAATAATTCCGTATGATTTAGGATTAAAGCGATTTTGATATTGTTTTGGTGGTCAAAAACGTTGGAAAATTCATCGGGAAAAAAGTACGAATTTGTAGAAATTCATGTTCAATACAAAGAGCGTTAAACCGTTAACGCCCAAGTAGTCTGAATCTTTCTAATCCCGCGGCAATTTGAATCTCTAAAGATTTGAGTTGGTTTTTTAATCGCGGCTAGTCTCTAAACGTGTTGAAATTTTCAAAATTTGAGGACTATCGCTGTTCATTTTGGAATCTCTTTTTTTTGTTTGTTTGTTTGTCAAAGATTACATTTTAAATTGGTCAACTTTCTGCAGATGCGTACCGTATAGATACAAGGAACAAGAAGAAGTCAATGGGATTGAATCCAAAGAAATAGAAGTTCTCCTTATCAGTGCTCAAAAGGGAAAAGGAATGTTAATCCCCAAAGGAGGTTGGGAGATTGATGAATCAATGGAAGAAGCAGCTTTGAGAGAGACGATCGAAGAAGCGGGTGTAACCGGAGAGCTCGAAGAAAAGCTTGGGAAATGGCAATACAAAAGCAAAAGACACAGCATAATTCACGAAGGATACATATTTGCTTTGCTTGTTAATCAAGAATTTGAGCGATGGCCCGAGGCGGAAATTAGACAGCGCAAATGGGTAGGTTTGGATGAAGCAAGAGAAGTATGCCAGAATTGGTGGATGAGGGAAGCTCTTGAAGCATTCATTAACCTGAAATGTCACACCGAGGAGGTCGAGATTGGAGCCAATGAAAGTGGGAACTGAGTTAGTACTGAGAAGAAGAAACGATGTTTAGAGTTGGTGGAACAGAGCTTTAGACTTCCACAGGGATCCGAAGCCTCTTGGGGGATTCATTTGGTCACAGCATCTCTCTTGTCTCTTGAGAGGTGTGGAAAAGTTTTGATTGTTTGAAGATGGAAGTCAACTATAGTCTTCTAATTTTATTCATTCTTTTGTATTTGATGATTCATTCGTTCATTCTTTTATTGTGAATAAAAAATACTAGACAGGTTCCTTAAAAAAAGAAAAAACGTTTACTAACTCAATCACGTGTTTGGGTTACATGATGTGTGATTGATAAAAGACTCTAGAAATTTTCTAGAGCCTTAAAACAAGTTTACAACATCTCTAAGCGCTTTTTTCTCCATAAAGTGATTTTCAATGGGAGCAAAACTTTCCCAGAGCATTTGTGGAACGTTTCTTTTATAAGAGGAAGAACACATGTGGCCAAGAGCCGACATCGAAGTGCCAAACCTTTCCGTCTGTCGATGTGAGAGACAGCTAAAAGGTTTGCCTAGAAGCAGCCATCCTTGTTGCCAATCTTGAGTGTTACCATTTACCAATTTGGTTATAGCCAGGTTACTATTGTGCAAAACAAAAAAAAAAGAAACAATTTGAAAATGTTTGATAACCTTTAGGTATATATTAAGGCCCAAATTAATTTGTATACAGGCCTAGTAAGTATGCTAATGGGCTTAAATTGCTAGATTTTTTTGGTCATAGTTGTGGCTTAAACCCTAGGACGGGATAAACCCTGATTTGTTTTATCTCTCAGGCGCGCGAATCGCGAACGCTTGATCTGTTTCTCTTGAAGCTTTTATGACATTTCTTCCTGTCGGATTCTGCTTTCTAAACCTTTGAAAATGGCGGATTCGAGTGCCGAACCGACCGGTGGTTCTTCGGGCTCGGATGAGAACGTTAACCAGATTCAGCCGATCCGGATGCCAACCATTGAGGAGATCCGAGCCCAAGAGATTTGGAACAACTGTGCCGTCAAAAGTGTAGCTAGTGGAGTCATGGGTCAGTTCTCGATCTGTATTGCTTCATTGCTCCGGCTTTTCGACTCATTTTTGTTTTTTTTTTCTCTTCTTCTGAATCTTTGATTTCGAAGGAGAATTGTTTTTAGCGAGTTCATGTTTAGCAGACTGTCGGTTTTCGAAAAATCTTTGATTAAACAGAGAGTAACCGTTGTCTATTTGTTCAGTCCCGACAGAAATCTAAGTTATTAGTTCAATGAATATTTTATCGTCCGTAATAGAGGCATTTCTCGAGTTCACAGTAGCAAATAGGCATATGAGGATATTCAATTGATCTGTACACATTGTATGTGAAATCGTGTGTAGGAGGAGGGCTTGGGTTGATGATGGGTTTGTTCTTGGGAGCACTGGATAATCCTATAACGAACGATACGATGACGGGTAGGCAGCAGTTTGTGTTCACAGCAAAACAAATGGGGCAAAGGAGTTGGAATTCTTGTAAGACATTTGCGGTTATGGGTTTGGTTTTCTCAGCAGCCGAATGCATTGTCGAGAAGGTAAGAATGTTATTGGCCCATACAACCAAAGAAATCCCACAACTAACTCCTGATCATAACTTCTAAACCTTATTCTAAACTTATTTCGATTTACCTCTCTGAACAAAGGCAAGAGCAAAGCATGACACAACAAACACCGCTATTGCTGGTTGTGTAACCGGCGGTTCAATGTCTGCTCGAGGTAATAACTACTAATTGTTTTCTTTGTATGGACTCGAAATGTTAGAGTTAGAGATTCAACATCGATTTGCAGTGGCCTAACTTCCAAAACTCTAGTCTCATAGGTGCTTTGGTTTCTCTGATATCTTGTTCTTCATTCATTTCTTCATATCAGTGTGCTTTCGTGATACATTGTGTACAGGGGATTGATGGATTGATGTTGATTTCAGGTGGGCCAAAAGCTGCGTGTATAGGTTGCGCTGGCTTTGCAACTTTCTCTGTACTCATAGAGAAGTTCTTTGATAGGCATACATAAACCAATAAGATATCTAACAGACGCCATTGCTGGGAATTTTTTTGCGGCTTCCTTTCTGAAGTTCATCACCTGAGTGAGCACAGGAAGTGAGAAAACTAGAATTACACTTTGAAACATAGAAGAAAGTGAGGCTTGTTTTGTTGAAGAATATTGTTCAATTATTGTCATTATTTATCATAGAATTCATTACATTCAGGCTGGCTCCAGTATTTTAGTGTTCACAGAAATTAATGGCCCTCACAGAATGTCGTTGCACAAAGTTTCAATTTCTTCTGCTTCTTGTATCTACAAAATTGGTATAAGTCTGGTTTAAATTGACTTTCTAAATCATACTTGTGACAGACCTGAAGACCGATATTAAAGAACAAATTCATAAACTTGAAAGAGTTCCACTGTAAACCGATCTGTTTATGAAGAAAAAAAGAACCGTCTTTTCAATGTGAGACAGTAAAAAGAAACTTCATAACAAGTAAAATCACTTATCCGTTTGGATTTGGTTCGTCCAGTGTTGTTCTCCGAGTTTCCAACAATGGCGAAACAACGTTCTTGGCTCATCAAAATCAATTCTAAAACTGTGGTTTGTAGCAACTGTACAAGAGGGCGTGTCTTTACGCTAAGAGCATACACGTGCTCTTCTTCGGCTTTTCTCTTCTTCTGAAGCTACAAGCGAAAAAGATGATGTCACTTCTCTTTCTGATAAGCATCTCTTGTATGGCCTACACCCATTTGCAAAATTACAAGATTCTTGTTTATCTAGTGAGGTCAACCGTTTCCATGGGGAACTTATCGGCTCTGCACTCTTCTCCAAGTTCTCTGAAGTGACCGAACCAAACGCATTGGAACCAGTACAAGACGTTTCCCATACCCCAAGAGATAAATCAGTGTCGACGGGCCTAAAATCAACGTGCTTATTGATCCCCAAGTAGTGATTCTCTTTACCCGTCATTGACTTAAGATCATCATGTTCATCTTTGTAAGATGGTTTGTGAGATTCTTCCGCCACAAGGACAATCTTCCCGAAAAGCGTAATGCTTGAGATTGGTGTTGAACCAATGATAGCATCCTCTTTGAGGGATTGCTTGGAAGTTGCGTAGTCATTCTTTCCACCAACGGATTGGATATCACTAACACATGAGTTAGGCGAGGAGCATCTATTAATTTGATCCTCTGAAGCAAACGCTGATAGAACTGAGGTTGGAGATTTTGTTACTTTTTCCAAAGCTGACAAATTTGATGGAGACGACTTCTCAGTCTGAAATGGAACAGACGATTTCCGAGGATAAGGATGTGCAGGTTTTCTCTTTGGTCGAGGAGGCGGGATTACAATCGAGCCACCGCTACTATTGTCAGCTTCGCGAGCTACCTGCAATGGATTGGACAAAAAAAGTCAGATTACATACCAACTATATCAGGACTAGTGATGTTTTAGACCATCTGAACACACAAGACCTTGGAGAAAAACTTTTGAGCATGGCTTCGTATCTGAACAGCGGTTTTCGTACCTATGTGTTCTGCAGCAAAATCAAGACTTAAATCTCTTCAGAACTACATCTATCTTAGTAGCAGTGGGTTGTATCAAAGCAAAATCAAGCTTCAATTCATGAGTTAATACCTTCGATTTGACGCCAACCACGACCATAAAGCTTTATAGCTTCAAGGAACCTCTCATGCTCTTCCTCACTCCACTTCTCCCTTTGCTTAGTTACTATGTACGGTTTCCTAACCTTCAAGGACAATGCGCAGAGAGGTCAGACAAATGGAACAACCTTCTCACGATGAAATCAGTCTTCTCAGTTCTTAATACGAGAGCATATATACTTTCACAACGTTTTCAATCCGATTACTGCTCGTTTCTGGATCTGATCCTTCATTAGAATTGCAGTTTCCATTTTCTACATTGCTGCTTAGCTCCTCACTTCGATCCTAAAGTAAACAAACACTGAAATAACCGGCTTGTAAAGCAACAAGAAAGCCCTAAACTCGAAAGCTTTTTTCTTCAACTCCTTACAAAATACATACTTTCATATACAATCTGCTTCTTCGAAATTTGATAAGCTTCACGAACTACTCTTAATTCATCAATCTGATTTCCAAAGAAGGAGTTGATTACCCGAGCAGCCATGAAACAGTATCTGTTACAAGCTTTATCGCTGCAACGGTAATTTCTCAACTCCGACCTGAAAACGAGCAGGCAAAGCATAAACTTTAAATCCACAGATCAGATTTGTAGTCCCATAAACAATCAGATCGAAAAAAACAATAACGAAAAGAAAGAGAAACCTCAATCGGAACTTCGTAAGTTATCTGGCGGCAGAAGATTTCTGAACAGTGAATCGATAGCGTGAGGATATTCTTAATTTTCCCGGGTAATCAAAACAGGAAGATTTTTCCCGAGAAAATAACAAACAAAATTGAATAGTGAGAAGAAGAGATGGGAGGAGACAATGAAGAGAAAATACTAGAAAGAGGAGTGACCAATTTTAAATAGCCGAGATGTGCCACGTCAGATCCTAATTTCTATATTTATTTTAATGTCATAGAAATTTCGAGAAGATGACAGATATCTAGTGGCTCAGAACAAAACCAACATAACCCTCACTCTCGCTCCTTCGCGGTGTACACCACGCGCTTCTTAGAACAATCTGATCTGCTTCTCAATCCAAAAGGAAAAAGATTCTGTGGATAAAGAAGTGGGGACATATTAGAAATTATGAGAAAAGATAATAACAGTTTTGTATTTATCGGCAAGATATTATTTTGTTTCTTTTCTTTTTCATCTCCGTCTTCCACAAAACAATTCTCTGTCTTCCACATGCTATCCCGGTATTACTCTTTGGCCCAAAACAAATTTGATTGTCCAGATTTCAACCCTGGATTTATAAGGAAGTAATTATATCCTAAATTATTATTTTTCTGTAAAGACTTCTTCAGGTAATTTGGTTACTCTTTTTCGAGCAATTGATTCACCCTTGATTCTTAATTGAATGATTGATTTGTAATTCGATTGAATAATCTCTCTCGTCTTCGAACGATATATGAAAATTAAAGTTACACACAAAATTATAAAATAAATGGTTGGGATAATGGGCAAATCAGTCACATCACATGGTGTCGGATGTGACAACGATATCTATTAATCACAGAGACTGTAGGAGCCACAATTTTGATACGGCCAGATCAGCCCATTCTTCTTTTTTTTTTTTTTTTAACATCATCATCAAATTTCATTAACTTGAAACAATGTGATCCTCGTGGAGAAGTGGTACAATCGAAATTGGAGTGTAAAAATAAGGTACAAAAGTATCTTTTGATATTACGTCTTTAGCTAGCGTGTCGGCTACTTGATTTCCTTCTCGAGATATCCACTTTACCTCTGCAGTTTCAATTCTTGATAACCAACTTCGTATTTCCCGAATCCAATTATGAAGACCAAAGTGAAGCTTTTCTCCATTGATTAACTTGAGCACCGTTAAACTATCGCCTTCAAATATAATTCGTTTATAGCCTCTACCCCAAGCATGTTGTAGTGCCATGATAAGTGCTTGGAGCTCTGCTTCCAATAGTGATTCACAAATGAAACCTGTACTCCGTCCAGCTTCAATGTAGATTCCATCTAAATCTCGAATGATCCAGGCCATCTTTGATGGAGATCCATCTGTTGAGAAACGACAATCATAATTACACTTCACATAATCAGGTCGTGGTCTTGTCCATGTAGATCGGCGATTCCGAGAGACTCTATGATTTGCGTCATCTCTTGTAGTTGTTGGTATTTCTTTGTTGAGGTAAGTACAACAAGAAATCCATTATGTAGCCTCTACTTGTGCTTTCGAGATATCACTCCACCAATCGCTTCTCTTTTTTTGGTATATGAGAAGGTTGCGACTCTTCCAAATTCTCCATAAGATCCAAAGAGGAAGTTGTCGTTGCAGTTCTGGTAAATTGCGGTTGAAATGGTTCTGAAGAATAGCTGAGAATTTATCATCAAAAGATGATTGTGGATCAAAGAGAGTATTGTTAGCATGATTTGCTCCTCTCCATATCGCTTGAGAGTAGGGGCAAGTGAAGAAGAGATGTTCTGCAGATTCATCTTCAAGACAGCACCGCCGACATTGTGCATTTCTGATTATTCCTCGGTGTTGTAGTGTCGTTCCAATTGCCAAAGCATGTGATAGTATTCTCCATAAAAAGTGTCGGATTTTTGGAGCGGTCTTTGTCTTCCAAATTGATTCTTTGAAATCTCTTCTTCCTGTTGGAGGGTTGATCATAACATCTTGATCTGGTAGATGATTCGCCAACCAATATCCAGACTTAACTGTGTAGAGGCCTGAGTCTGTGTAATGCCAGCCAAGTAGATCCATTGATTGCATTGAACTCAAGCGCATTTTTAAAATTTCAGGGATGTCTTCTGCTACGATTAACGTATTGAGTAGGTTTGAGTTCCACTGTTTCCGTCTATGTATAAGGAGATCCCGTACCAAAGTTAAATTATCGCCCGACCCGTCAATTCGTCGTGGAGCTCTTGGTGGATGTGTTGGAAGCCATGGGTCCTCAAAAGCATTAATTAAGTTTCCATCACCAACTAGGAATCTTAATCCTTTCTTCAACAGGTCTCGTCCGTGGAGTAGAGATTTCCATATGAAAGATGCCTTATATCCATCTCCAGCATCGATAATAGTAGAGTGGTTGTAATAGCGGCCTTTTAAGAGCCGTGCAACAAGGCTCTCTGGTTTCTGCATTACCCGCCATACTTGTTTAGCTAACAGCGCGTCATTAAAACTTCCAATATCCCGAAATCCTAATCCTCCTTCCTTTTTTGGAAGCCCCATTCTCTTCCAGGCTACCTAATGTAGTGTTCGTTGATTTGAACCTTTACTCCACCAATAATTGGCAATAATACTATTGATCTCATCACAGATTCCTTTCGGTAATTTGAAGCAGTTCATTGTGTAGACAGGGAGTGCCAAAGCTACAGTTTTGAGTAGAATTTCCTTGCCTGCTTCCGAGAGAAACTTGTGATGCCAACCTTGTGTTCTCTTTTTGACCTTGTCCACAATGTAGCTAAAAATTTCCTTCTTCTTCCTTCCTATTTGTTCAGGTAAACCAAGATATTTACCACATCCACCATCATTGTGAATATTGAGTATGTGCCGTAGTCTTGTTTTAACTCCATCTTTCACTTTAGATCCAAAGGTGATTGCTGATTTGTGTAGATTAACTGATTGGCCCGAGACACGTTCATATTCAGTTAGTATGGTCATGATGGTTCGGCATGATTTCGGATGCGCGTGGCAGAAGAAAAGAGCATCATCTGCAAAAAGGAGATGATTAACACTCGGCCCTGGAGTACTCAATTTTATCCCTTTGAGTCTATTTGTTGCAGCTGCTTTGTCGAGAAGATGAGTTAGTACTTCAGCACAAAGAATGAAAATGTATGGAGATAATGGATCTCCTTGACGAATTCCCCTCGTTGGTGTAATCATGCCATGAGGAACTCCATTTACTAAGGTAGAGAAGGATACTGTTTCGATACAATTCATGACCCACCGTATCCACATGTTGTTGAAGCCCATATTCTTCATCGTGTCCTGGGGCACGATCCGGGCCAATATCAAAAACAGCTGTTTTGATTTCTGCTTCTGTTACATCTTTTGTTAGCTCGTGATTCATCTCATCACTCACTCGTGATTGGAAACTGTCAAAGACTCCTGAATAATCTGACGTTGAGTGTCGAGAACTCTGGAAGAGTTCATGAAAATAAGCCTCAGCCGTTATACCAATCTCAGTGTCCCCACGTTTAATATTACCATCTTCATCTTCTATTGCCATGATTCGGTTACGGGCCAATCTCTGTTTTGAAGCTGCATAGAAAAATTTGGTGTTGCGATCTCCATGTTTAAGCCATTCGGTTCTGCTCTTTCTTCTCCAGTATTGTTCTTCCTCCAAATAAGCTTCCTGCAACTCATTTCTGATTTTAATGATCTCCACCGTGGTGAGATTTCCATCAGACAATGCTCTATCAAGTTGGACTTTCAGCTGACTTATTCGTACTGCAACATTTGTTTTGTTATGTCGTTTCCAATTAGCCATTACTCTTCTACAGCCTTTGATTCGGGTACTGATTGAAGTCCCTGATGTATCATGGCCATTCCAACTTTGTATAACCGATTCTCTAAACCCCTCTTGTTGAAAGTGTCTTTTATCGTATCTGAAAAATCCTCTACGCTTTTCAACTTGACTGCAGGCACTGGTTATTAAAGGCCTATGATCAGAAGCCTCAAAGGCTAGAAATTCCACCTGTGCTGAAGGGAACATAGCAAGCCACTCCGAATTTGCCATAGATCTATCCAAGCAGCATCTGATGTCATGGGAATACCTCTTTCCTGTCCATGAAAATTTATCACCAACATATTTCAAATCAGAGAAATCGCAAGTGTTGATCATCCGCCGGAAGTCCTCAAAAGTTTTCTCGCTTCTTCGTGGACCTCCTTTCTTTTCATCATTCCCTCTGATATCATTGAAATCACCCATGATTAACCAAGGTGCATTTCGAGTTGTTGCAGTTCGTTCAAGGCGTTCCCAAAGATAGTTTCTGTTACTTGGGTTTGGAGGGCCATACACAAAGGAGCAGTAGAAACTTGTACCATTAACTTCAACGAAACAATCTACAAGGTTTGCGGAATTGAAAAGTACTGAAACAGAAATGAACTTCCTCCAAAGAACTGCTATTCCACCACTCATACCATATGGTGGAACAGTTACATAGTGCTCATAACCCAATTCACTACAGAGGTTGCGGATGTAGTCATTCTGTTGTTTTGTTTCCAAAAGGCATATAATGTCCGGGAGATACCTTCTGTGAATCTCCTTAAGGCGTCGAACCGTAGGATCTATGCCAAGACCCTGACAGTTCCAAACGGTTGTATTCATGGAGGCTTGGGTGGGTTAGGTCCCACCACTCCGTGAATCTTATTGATGCCCTCTCAGCCTTCTTCACTTCCTTCACCCTTCTCTCGTATTGTCATTTTACTGCTGCTTGGTACTTCCGTGTCATCCTCAAATTTACGCTTACGGCGTGGATCAGTGGAATCATCATTCTCGAAGTGAGCTTGATAGATATCCTCAAGAGCATCCGTTTCAGCATCTGTATCAGCATCGACACCTGGAATATCTCCATTCTGTTCTGGTTCAGCTTCATCCATTTCTTCAACTTCCTCTCCGTTATCATTGATCTCACGTATCACCACTCCTTGGTTGGCTCGGGGTAGAGGTTGATCATTCCCCGCATCATCATCATCTTCATCATCAGAGTGGTTTTCCTCTCCACCGTTCTGGATCAAACAGTTTCCAGAGTCATGAGTGAGCATACCACATGTTTCGCAGAAGCCTCTCAGGCGTTCGTATCTGAATCGCAGGAGAGTGTTGACTCCAGGGGTGAATTGAAATTGTCTTTGGAAACGGAGTGGCTGTGTGATGTCCCAATTCACACGGACACGAACATACTCCACCATTGCAGCAGCATCCACGTTGTAGTCGACATCCATTAGGAGGCCCAATGTTCGTCCAATGTGGGCAACAACGCCCTGGTTCATGTACTGTAGTGGAATCCCACGAATCTGGATCCAAAAAGGAATGAAGTCGAGCATTTCCACATTAAGGAGCGGCGTCCAGCGGTGGAGGACTAACATACGATCGGCGAAAGCCCAAGGACCACGTCGAAGTACATTCTCAAGTGATTCCTCTGATGGGAAGACGAACTGAAAGCGCCCACCCTCAGCAATTCGGCCGTGAACGAATCCTCCTTGGCCCCACATTCGCGGTAGGGCAGCAATGATGGAACGGAGATTTTGGCGTCGTGGGATTGTTGGCCTTCCGATTAGGAGGAATCGATTTTCTGCAGCAGCTTGATAAACAACGGCGAAAGGCAGTTGAATCGGTTCATCATTTACCCCCAAATCGAGATTTTGAACGGCTCTTCGGAGATTGTCACCCATTTTGGTAATTGTTTTGTAGAATCGAATAGGGTAGTGGATAATTGATGAGATGAAGTGTTGGAACTGTAGAGAATTCCAAAATCTTGAGATCCATTTATAGGCTCGAGCATTCTCCGAAAAAGGAGAGGGAGTTGCATCACGATGGGAAAACTGACCCAAAGTGGAGTTAACTAACGCAGAGTGGAAAACGATCGTGGGATGGTCCACTACGCCGGTTGAATTTGGACAGATCAACGCCGGAATTGCTGCACAAAACCGGAGGAATAACTGTAAAAGAATCGCACAAAAAGTCGCCATTTTTAATACTTTTCTCTAAATTTTTTTTTATATTATTTATTTTTGTTTCATATTTTTTTTCCTATATTTTTTAAAAATGTAAATGATCCCGCTTAGATTTTTTTTCTCCGACTATTGAAAAAAAGAAGATTTTTTCCTCAGTTTAGTTAGACATACATATTATCCTAAAATTACTTCTCTGTTACGCAACATCTACATCTACACTTCATATTTTCAATCTCAAATTTGTCGACAAGGAGTTTGATACGTTTCATAGAAAAGAGTTGGCAAAGAAAGGAAAGACTTCTTTTG
>OVAY01000501.1:0-14589 GCA_900406395.1 Kernera saxatilis
ATTCAATAACACTAGATTTTAATGAAGAATTTAGAATCAACGATTGAATAAAAGTGACTTGTGTTTAGATTTAAATTCAATCAAAATACATGATTGAATAACACCTCCTAAAAAAATCTCATATTAAATTTTTTTTTTCTCAAAAGTATATCTAATCACATGGCTATATTTGTAGAAAGGCACAAATCCGCTTTTGTTCCTATTCTTTACATATTTTAGGTTTTAAATAAGAGTTAACTTGCTCGGTAAACAAATATGTATGTTGTTTAACTAAAAAAAAAAGAGACAAATCTGTATGTATATATATAAAAACATGCGATATAGAAAAAGCCAAAAAGGAATACGTGTTTTAAATAATATACTTTTATTCGATAACATACTATTTAACATAATATTATGCTATTCGTTTAAAACACACGAAATCAACATTATATTTAACTATTAGTTATTTTATAAATAAATTTGAAGAGCTAGCTAATCAATCAAATTAACTTTTTTTTTTTGTTTTTAACAAATTATCTTTTTATATAACTCAACAAATCATTTATGTTGCTTAGTGGCCCAAATAATAAATGGATACTGTAATTTAGTGAGTGCGTATATTTAACTTTATCAGTTGTCGCAATCAAACGAGAAGCACTTACTCGCAGCGATATCTGTCGCTTTCAATTATATCGTTAAAACGAAGAATTCTTTATATCTCACGATATCTCAAGCTTCGTTAACATTTTGAAATCTACTCCGATATGATATAACGTCTCGCGAAAATAATAGTTCTCCCAAGTCATTTTCACCCAAAAAGGCAACAACATGTGGCGGACGCCACGTCACTCTGTCAAATCCAGTTGAATTTTTCGATTCCGCGCTATTGCAAGGGGCCACAATCTGCTGTTTCACAGACAAAATTGAAATGAAACACTCACAGTTTTTTGGTTGTTTTAGGTTAATAGTACAATTATGTTTAGTATTCAAGTTTCTTCAATGGGGTGCCTTTTCCATTCTCACTGCTTACTCAGACAATCGTCTAAGTGCGTAAAGTTTTCAAATATTATTTATCCGGATAATGTATCAATTTTAGAACTTGTAACTTCGGTTTCTAAGAAAACGTTAGTGAATGAAAAAGTTTTAAAGATAATTCATCTGATTATCTATGTCACCAACTCACCAAAACATATTTATATTTTTATAACATATATTTGAAAGTGACTGAATGGATAGATCTTTCAATTCAAAAGTAGTTGTTTGAAATGTTACGAAGCCTTTTGATAAGGAATGAGAAGTTTTTAAAAAATTGAAAGGTGAAGTCTGAATCATTCAGAAATAACAAGTGAGCTATCAAATAGCTAAAAATGTGCTTTTTGATCTTAAACTTAAACCGTACGTGGCACAAAAAACACAAGTTGGTTGAAAGAATCTTTTATAGGGAGAAGGCAAATATTATGATATTGTATATGTAATTTTGTTGGCAGATTAAGCTTATGTTTTGTTTTTGTTTTGTTTTATATAGGTACTGTTTTTTAGTGTTTTATTTAGATTAAAGAAAAAAGTCTACCGAAAAACATTCCGATATCATGTGCGAGATATCTTTCCATATATGATTGACTTGGTTATTGTATCTTTTTGACAACACTTGGTTCTTGTATTTCAAAGCTTTCAACAAAAAAAAAGCTTATAATTCCATGATTAGTTATTTGACAAAAAATCGTTATTATATCATGTAAATATAAAAGTGATTTTTTCGACATTCAAAAAACTAGAAAATAAAATTAAAATTAAAAGAAATATAGGAAAGTTTGAAAATAAGTTGTTATCAAAATTTTAAACATCTTTTTATTAAAATAATACTAGTAAATAAAACACTCTCGATGGATACCGTCCATTCGTGCTTCCGTGGGCTGAGATGTAGGGGAAAAACTCCAAATGCAGAGCGATGAGAACAAACGGTTCCCGACAAACGAGGTTATCACCTTCATTTGATAAGAAGATTCACTTATATATGATAAGATAATGAGCTTATCAAATCACAGTCGGTGTTAGAAAAACCCTGCAAAACGCATCGAAGAAAGTGGAGAACAAGTCACACTTTTTTCTTTTTTAAAAAAGAAAAGAGAAAGAAAAAGAGGAAATTTAAATTTTGAATTGATTTATTTATTTTCCGGGTCAGCTTTCTTCTTTTGTTTCGAGACGCGAAGATATCGCACCACAAACCCTAGAAAACCATTCCAACAACGACCACCGATCTGGGGAAATTAGCGTAACCGTCTTTCGCGACTACCCAGATCGCCTCAATTCTCACTTTCTCGAATCGCTGGCCGGAGAATTGACGAAATGTCATCTCTGAGCAGAGAGTTAGTTTTCTTAATTCTTCAGTTCTTGGATGAAGAAAAGTTCAAGGAATCCGTCCACAAGTAAGTTCTGCTTTCGTGTTTAATCGTAGCCTCCAAGATTTATCGCTAAATTTCGCCTCTAGAACAAGTTTTTTGGCTATTTTTGTTTGGAAATTTGAATTTGTGTATGGGTGTTTCTTTCGCTGTGCAGGCTTGAGCAGGAATCGGGGTACTTCTTCAATTTGAAATACTTCGAAGAGAAAGCTCTTCTGGGGGAGTGGGACGAAGTGGAAAAGTATCTTTCTGGCTTCACCAAGGTTGATGATAATCGATACTCCATGAAAATTTTCTTCGAGATCAGGAAGCAAAAGTATCTCGAAGCTCTAGATCGGTAACTTGGAATCTCCATTGGCTTTTCTTGCAAGTGCTTTCGTTCTGATAGGTTTAGAGATCGTTTCAGGAATTTTCATTAGGTAGTACGTATTTTGGTTTTTGTATTTTCCCTAAAGATTTGATGGTTGATCAGTGGACATAGGTCGTAAATTGTTGATTATTTTGTGGTGTTTGCGGCTGAGAATGTTTAGGGATAGACGTTTTGTTTGCATTTCTAGTCTTTTCATTATCTTATACATTTGCTTTTGTTGTGTTTGTTTCCAGACATGACAGGGCAAAAGCTGTTGAGATATTAGCGAAGGACTTGAAAGTTTTTGCGACATTCAACGAGGAGCTTTACAAGGAAATCACTCAGCTTCTAACTCTGGAGAATTTTAGGTAATCTTATTTTGCTGTGCATTTGATAGTTTAAAGTTCAAGGGTATCAATGGCTGCCATCTGGAGTTGAAGTGTGGTGCTTTGCTTTTATTTCCAGGGAAAATGAACAGTTATCAAAATATGGTGATACTAAATCAGCCAGGGGCATAATGCTTGGGGAGTTGAGAAAATTGATTGAGGCAAATCCTCTGTTTAGAGAGAAACTTGCTTTACCCACTTTCAAGGCTTCACGCCTGCGAACCTTGATTAATCAAAGGTGACCTCTTGTTTTGAAAGATGTCAGTTGATTTTCTGTTTTTTTTCTTCAATATGACATCATTCATCAATGCCAAGAAAAGGTGTGTGGCTAGTATGTTCTGGTGTTTTCCAAATGGTATTAGACACAATTCGAGTTTGAGTTTGTTATTTACAGAGATAATGGCTTTATTTGATACAAACGGACGTCACATACCAAATTGTTTGTGTAGTTTCCATGTTCAAACAGTTTAAGTTGGTAATTACGCCACTTTCTTATTGATATGCATCACAGAAGTGGTACTTGGATGACTATGATATCGAACTCTGGTATTACTTTCCCTTTCTTGTTTTTATCTACCTGGAAATAGAAAACTGTCATTAGGGTGGATTTAGAACATGTCTGTTTCGATATACATAAAGGGTGCAATGATTGAAGCCTCTTTATCTAGCCTATTATCCAAACCAGCTGATGAACGAAAGGTGTCATATTAGTCTTTAACATCAGCTAAGGTTTTATGCTTTCGCTAATTTGCAGCTTGAATTGGCAACACCAGCTATGTAAAAACCCAAGGCCTAACCCAGACATCAAGACATTGTTCACTGATCACACTTGCTCACCACAAAATGGTGCTCATGCACCCACGCCTGTTACTCTTCCAGTTGCTGCTGTTGCAAAGCCTTCAACATATGCTCCTCTTGGGGTACATGGTGGAGTACGATCACATACCATACAAGAAAATTATTTTTACATATTCAATAACTTAAATAATATTTTTGTGAGCTGGATGTAATTTATGTAACCATATTATGCGCAGCCTTTTCAGCCTACTTCTGCTCCGGCTCCTAATGCAAATGCTTTAGCTGGATGGATGGCAAACCCAAATCCATCTTCATCAGTTCCTTGTGGTGTTGCGGCCTCTTCCCCATTTCCCATGCAGCCCAATCAAGGTAAGTTTTGTTCAAATATTTAGGCGGGTGGTAACATACTGCTGCTAATGATGTGAAGGGTTAATTTATTCTTTTCGTGAGTAATACAGAATAAAGAACACTTGTCATGGTTCAAAGGATTGTAATCTTGGTTTTGTATTTGTCATATCAGGTGTTGGAAAGTGAATTTTAATAGTTTATTCCTAGCTCTGAATTCTTTTTGCTGTATTTCATGGCAGTTGCTTTGCTGAAACACCCTCGGCCACCCTCAAACTCCCTTGGAATGATGGATTATCAAAGTGCTGATCATGAGCAACTTATGAAACGCTTACGGTCTGGACCAGCTGGTGATGAGGTGATTATATTTCTTTTGGTTGACAATTTACTTGATATATGGTTGCATCATCTGTAAATAATTTAAACCATTAGAATTGCGATAGTAAGTTTCTGATACATTCCTTATTTGCTTTTAGCAGACTTTTCATGTCCAGTACGAAAAGAAAACTCTTGTTTTGTCATGTCTTACGAAAAGAAAACTCTTGTTTTGTCATGTCTGTATGACGTTGAGTAAATGGCTTGTATTTCTTACATTGCAGGTCGCATATCCTTCTCATTCTCAGTCTGCCGCCTCACTCGATGACCTCCCTAGAAATGTAGTTAGTACAATTCGCCAAGGGTCGGTGGTGTTAAGCATGGATTTTCACCCTTCCCATCACACGTTGCTCACTGGTTAGTGTGATGCTCCCCTGTAGACACTAAAAGATTTGAGCATTGTTTGGCTCATGTTTCTGCTTATAACTGTTTTTTATTTTTAGTTGGTTGTTTCAGCGGCGAAGTTACTTTGTGGGAAGTTGGATCCAGGGAGAAGGTTGTCACAGAGCCTTTCAAAATATGGAACATGGCGGCTTGTTCTGTGATCTTCCAGGTTGATCTTTCACTTCTTTTCAAAACTTGAGATTGAGAATCTCATCGCTTTTCCTTTTATAACTTATGAATTGTACCTTATACTTATGACCTAACTAGATTGTGGACAGCGAAAGATGCTTTATTTCTGATACATGCTTGAGTGATTTATGTTCTGTTCTATGACAAGAAGTCTAGTAATGCACCATCAGCTATGTGATGATAACATCTTCACCTGGTCAATTTTCTTCCCAGGGTTCTTTTGTCAAAGACCCATCAATATCTGTCAGTCGTGTATCTTGGAGTCCAGATGGAAATTTTATTGGTACGCTATTTGAATATCATCAATATATAGTTGCATTTTCAATTGGGCACGATGTACAGGAGTCTGATACCTTTTTCTCTTGTACAGGGGTTGCGTTTACTAAACATCTGATCCATATATATGCTTACCAAGTGTCTGCCTTACGTCAACACCTAGAGGCATGTCTATCCTTCTTTTTTCTTAGTTTAACGTTGTTATGGCATCTCCACAAAGTGAACAAAGAATTTGTTTCTGCCTATAGATGGATGCTCATGTAGGCTGTGTGAATGACTTGGCCTTCGCACACCCAAATAAACAACTTTGTGTTGTGACTTGTGGGGATGATAAATTTATAAAGGTAAGTATGAAAGTAAATACCGGAAAATATTTGAGGCTGTTATATGCTTGCCTGTGGCTTTCCTTTTTTGCTGTCTGACAGATACTTTGTGAGGGTTTTAGGTCTGGGATTTGACTGGGAAGAAACTTTACACCTTTGAAGGGCACGAGGCACCAGTTTACTCCATTTGCCCTCACCAGAAGGAAAATATCCAGGTACAGCCATCTCTTGTTGCTAAGTCTAGAAGCAATCCGGTTCCATTTTGGCTAACATTGGACTGAAACTATCTTCTTCTGGAGTGGATTCTATGTGCGGGTAAATTTAAAGTGAAACTTTTTTCCTTTTACTTTTTGTGTTAGTTATTTTTCTTTTATTTCACGCAGTTCATATTCTCAACCGCCCTTGATGGTAAGATCAAGGCTTGGCTCTATGATAATGTGGGTTCTAGAGTTGACTATGATGCACCAGGACAGTGGTGTACAACGATGCTGTACAGTGCTGATGGTAGCAGGTACTTTCTTCTTACTCTGAAGAGCTAGAACTTGAAACTATTGTTATATATTTTTTAGCTCATATAAGACTGCTGATTATATGGAGAAGTAACAAACTTGCGTTATTCCATTGGTGGGAATCTTTTTTTGAAAGAATTTGTTAGTTATCGAATTTAATAAAGAAGTTACAGGTCATCTGCTGCAAGTTGCGGCCATAGTATATGTTAACGCTTGCCATTGTTTCAGATTATTTTCTTGTGGAACAAGTAAAGACGGGGATTCTTTCTTGGTTGAGTGGAATGAGAGTGAAGGTGCCATAAAGAGGACATATTTGGGCTTTAGAAAGAAATCTGCGGGGGTGGTTCAGTTTGATACAACACGCAACCGATTTTTGGCTGTTGGTGAAGATAACCAAGTAAAATTCTGGGATATGGACAATACTAATCTTTTAACAACTGTCGAGGCTGATGGAGGACTTCCGGTATGAAACTCAAGCTATTGCTCTTGAGCCCTTGGCTCCTTGTATATAATCTTTTCTCTTTTTTCCTTTTTTGTGGTTTCATATGTTTAATAGTTCCTTACCGTGCAATGTACTGCCTGTATCAGAGCCTTCCCCGTTTGAGATTCAACAAGGAAGGGAACCTTCTTGCTGTTACTACAGCTGATAACGGTTTCAAGATCCTTGCTAATGTGGATGGTCTTAGAACCTTAAGGGTCATGGAAGCTCGTTCATTCGAAGCATCCAGAGCATCGACAGAGATGAAGGTTAATATTATTCCTTATGCGCTTTTCTTGATTCTTTTCTTCTTTTCATACCTTTCGTCCAACAGAACTTACAATTTCTTACGCCAATGCTGGGGAATCAGGTATCCACACCTGCAATGGTTACAAGCATTGGCCCAGCTATCGGTAAAATGGAACAGATGGATATTGGCTCTCCTGCAAGGCCAACCCCTATTCCTGTACGTTTTACTATCTTTCGCTTTATTTCTCGTCGTTCAGCAATAGATGAATATAGGTGACAGTTTCACCGTATATGAGTAGCAACATATCGGCTTTCAGCCTGATACGCCAATTACATCACTCAAATTCACAGATATGATTAAAAAAAAATCCTTTGTCCAGGCACTTAGTCTCACTACCAAACTGATTGATCTATGAAATTAGAACCATGGCCAAATTGAAAATGCATCTTGTTTTGTAGTCATAAGTTCCTCTCTGTAAATACAAATTGCGGCATTGCCGCATTGTCCTCTAACTTTGGTGTTATTATCTGTACAGAATGGAGTTGATGCAATGTCAAGAACTATGGAAAAGCCAAGGAACTTGGAGTCTGTTGAAAAGTCCAAACCTTTGGAGCTCATGGAAGTTATTGATCCCTCTCAGTGCCGACAAGTGACCATGCCAGACAGCAAGGATTCTGTTAGCAAGGTTTGTTTTTTATTTCCTAAAGAAATATGGTCGGCTGGGGATTTCCATCTCTTATCCTGTTTATAAATAATGAGGATTATCATTTGCCACTTTCATTTCTAAGGTTGCTCGGCTTCTTTATACAAACTCTGGTGTTGGCATTTTGGCTCTTGGAACAAATGGTGTCCAGAGACTATGGAAATGGAGCCGCAGCGAGCAAAATCCAACTGGGAAGGTAATACAAAGCTTAACTTCTACATCTCACGCAGTTTGATACATGCTGTATATTTACATGTATGTATAAAAGTTATGTTTGGTCTGATCACTTCTATGTTCTCCCATCCAAGTCGCTGATAGCGTTTTTTTTTTTTCCTTCAAGGCTACCGCTAGTGTCACTCCACAGCATTGGCAACCTAACAGTGGTCTCTTGATGACAAATGATGTTCTGGAGAATCCTGAGGGAACTGTTCCGTGCATAGCTCTTTCGAAGAACGACTCGTACGTAATGTCTGCTTGTGGTGGAAAGGTTTCATTGTTTAATATGATGACTTTCAAGGTAAGCAGCCTATCTACTTTATTTTCTCCTGTGCGCAGACTACTACGTCTTTGCCAGTGATTCCACAACACTATAACTTTGGTATACATACTCGGCTTTTAATGGAAGCATTTTTGTAACAAACTTCTTCTGCAACAGCAAATACTGGTCTGTGTCGAATATGTGTGCTGACTTGCATTTTCACTTTGTTCACAGGTAATGACCACTTTCATGCCACCTCCTCCTGCTTCAACGTTCCTGGCATTTCATCCTCAAGATAATAACATTATTGCAATTGGGATGGAGGACTCAACTATCCATATTTACAACGTCAGGGTAGATGAGGTAATTAATTCATTTGAGATCGTGACTACTACTTTTTGTATAGACGAGGTATCCATGTTGAAGAACTTCTGGTTTAGTTTTGTCTGTAAAGATTCTGTTGAGCTGATTGCTATATTATATCTGTTTTGCACACTAAATTCTTCTTTACTTTGGAAAATTTATAGTAGAAATCTTCTGTTTCATCTATATAGGTGAAAACAAAGTTGAAAGGCCACCAAAAGCACATCACTGGTTTAGCATTCTCTGCTGCTCTCAATATTCTGGTTTCCTCTGGTGCTGATGCTCAGGTACGCTAAGCTTCTTATTTTCTCTATGTGCTATTGAGCTTTCACCAAACTTGGCTATATAACTCTGTTGACCTCTCTTTGGTATAGCTGTTCTTCTGGAGCGCTGACTCGTGGGAGAAGAAGAAATCTTCAGCTATCCAGCTACCAGCTGGAAAGTCACCAATAGGCGAGACGCGAGTCCAGTTCCACAATGACCAGGTCCATTTACTGGTTTCTCATGAGACACAGATAGCCATATATGACGGTTCAAAGATGGAGTGCGTTCAGAAGGTACGAAAACCATCGGTTCACTAATTCCAATGAAGAGTATTTAACGTATCGCATCCAATGTTTTTTGGGATTTAGTCTTCTTAGGATGTTAACAAAAATAAGCCTTACTTCTCATTTTGTTAATTTCGTTGTTGTCTCTCTTATTTTGCAGTGGGTGCCACAAGAATCGTTATCTTCATCCATAACCTGTGCATCTTACTCCTGCAACAGCCAATTGGTTTACGCATCATTCGCAGATGGAAATATCGGAGTCTTTGATGCTGAATACTTGAGACTCAGATGTCGCATTGCCCCATCAGCCTACATGCCCCAGCCCACACCAAACAGGTTAACCTTAAAAATCTTATGCCACATGAAGTTTATAACTACTCGAAGCTATTCTTTATCGTTCTGACTAAATCTTGTTTCTTTCTGAAATAGTGCTCCAATCATGCCGCTGGTAATCACAGCTCATCCTCAAGAACCGAACCAAATAGCTGTTGGACTCTCTGATGGGTCGGTTAAAGTGATGGAAACCCCCGAGCCTTTTAGAAGATGGGGCGTTGCAGATAAAGCAGGGACGGAGAATGGGCGGCCTTCGAGTGCGTTGGCGGCTAATAACTCTGGTTCAGATCAGATTCAAAGGTAAAAAAAGGAAGAAAAAAGGCGACGGTTATGGTAGTTGGGCAGTCTTCTTCGTTAGTGTAAATCTGTAATAGCTTTGGTCTTTGTTTTGGACAAGTAAACTCCTTGGACCTAAAATCAGTACTCAATAGGTGTAGTTTCCCTTTTTTAAGTGTTAGTTTTAATGAATGCATTTTGCCAAGTCTTTTGTTTCCATTGGTCATGTCTGAGTCTAAATACTGGTTGGTCTGATATGTCCTAGCTTAGTCAAATATCCTTTACTTAAATAGTAATGTTGCGCATTTTGTTCGGATATCAAGATGTTTATCCAATTCGTTTTTAAAAAAGATTACTAACACGATAACAAAACAACTCACCCTTGGCCACCATGGGCTCTTCAGCCACCGAAGCACGCAATCTCTAGAGAGAAAATATGTTGCCGGGATCTGAAAATTGTAGTTCCGAAGAGCTGATGAACTTACCGGTAAAGAAGAGTCTCAAGAGAAAAAGTAGCGAGGAAACTTAAGAGAAAGATCGAGTTTTTGGCCGATCTCTTCTTACAAAACACAATTGTTTTAACATTTGTTTCGCATTTGACTTCGTTTTGATGAATTTGAGAATTTTGATGTTTATTGGACATAGGAATTTGTTTTGACTAAGTATACTTAATTAAGGCAAAATTTTTGGTGATGCCTATAAATTGTTATCATTCTCAATATTGTTTAAACTATATACTTAAAACATACCTACTCTAATGAATGGCTAACAGTGAGCTATGAAGAGAGAATCATCTTAGTCTTTAGATCAGACACGATACTCGAACCAAAACTCTTAAGTGGAAACGACCAGATCAAGGATGGATATAATGTAGCTTTGATGGAAGTTTTACAACAAAAGATATATATGTCCAAGCAGGTTGGATTATCCGAGCTGATCGAGGTATATTTCTTTAGGGACAAGGACAAGCCAAACCAAAGGAGTAAGATATTTTTACCATTGTAGGCTGAATTTCAAGCTTTGTTGGTTGCTCTGCATAATTTATGGTCAAAAGGATACTGTAACATAACGACGCCAATAACACAAACTAAAGAGTCTCGTTTTTTATGTTCTAAAGCTCAATTAAGTCGGTTTTACATAAAAACTTTGGGACCGATTGGTGTTTAGGCTTTAAGAGTTTTAGAGACTTTAATTTTTTTTTAAATCCTTAAAGCCTATTTTTTCTCAATCACACTTTAACACTCTAAAGCCCTTAAAATCTTCCTATTTTTGTTGAAAGCCTATTTCTTTTTTTTTTCTCTTTTCTCACGTTCATTTTTTTTTTAAACCAACAAAATCTGGCTTTTAGTTTTTTTAAAGTTACAGTTCTCAAAATTTTTAAAATTAAAATATTAAATAAAATCTTAAAATCACATCTGCCAATCACTCCTTTATTCTGTACTGTTGTATTTTCGGTTGACTTCAAATCATTAATGAAATAAATAATATTTTGATTAAGAAAAATGTCGAAATCACAGTCTACATACAAGGCCCACGGAATGTAAACAGAAGAACTTAGAAAGCATACGATTTATTTATGTATAAACATAACCCATTTAATTATTTGCACGAATTTAACGCGTTACGTTTTTTTAATCAATAGTTTAATTTCAATAATCCATCAAACAAACAAATCTCCATCTCAAGCATCTTTGACTAATCTTAATTCACTAAAAAAATTCTAAAACCCTAACATCGCCCTTTTTCAAACTGCGTGAGACAGAAGAAGAAGAAGACGAAACGATAAACAACTACAGACGCGTAAGACCACCGCAACTACTTTTTTTTCCATCGCCGGCCTGAGAAATGTCGACTACCCGTAGGATCCGCGGCGAGAATCGGTTTTACAATCCACCTCCGATGAGGAAACTGCAACAGGAGCGGGAGAAGAAGAGACTTGAAGCGGAGGAAGAGGAGAGGAAGGCCAAGGAGATGCTCGATCGTCAGATTACGGCGTCGGAGAAGGAGATGAAGCGTCCTTTATCCGCTGCTGAATCGCCTGAGGAGTGCTCGACCTCCGATTGCTCTGCGCCGGGTCGGGTCATTACCACCACTACCACCAAAAGTTCGTCCAATTTGGGCCGGTTTCTGGAGTGCACCACTCCTGTGGTTCATACCCAATACTTGCCTATGGTAATTACTCGGATTTTGAATTTTACTTAAAATCGGCGACTTGGGTTTATTCAATTTTTCAATTTCATTAGGGAAGTTTAAGAAGAACACTATATACAGTTACGAATCAGAATGTTAGCATTGGGAGTGGCGAAATTCAAATTCCTTTCCATTGGACATTTTCATTAATTAAAGATCGTTTTTTTTTTTGGGGGATGTGATGAAAAACATTGTGATGTTCTCTGTCTCTTATATTTATGTTTCAGTACTGAGTATAAAACTGGTCTCGGGTTTTAGAATCATCGCCAAAACTTAGGAACATATTAAGTTAGACTCACAAGTATTATGCTTCGTTAAGAACAACTGATGAGATGCTGTTTGTGCTCACTCATAGTTTCTGTGTTCTTGCTTCAGACAAGCATCAAGGGTTGGAGAACCCGCGAACCAGAGTACTGTCCTTATTTCTTGCTGAATGATTTGTGGGATTCGTTTGAGGAGTGGAGCGCCTACGGTGTCGGGGTTCCTCTTCTCTTAAATGGGATCGATTCTGTTGTTCAGTATTATGTTCCCTATCTCTCTGGAATTCAGCTTTATGAAGACCCATCTAGAGCCTGCACAAGTAGGAGGTGAGTTCTTATCATTTTGCTTACATTATTTGCTTCCTATCAACCATTAGCATGAGTGATCTGGTTCTTTACTCTTGAAGAGCCGAAGTGGGCAAGCTGATATTTAGCAGTTTGATTTTTGTCAATTATATATTCTGAAATAAAGCCACGTCTTTCGTTGGTCGTTCTTATTTTCCGGATGCGTGTTATTTAGTATGATAGGAAAACTAACTTCTAAGCGTTCTCGGCTACTTTTTCTAGAGATATTCATTCGGACGACTGAAACACAACAATTCACATGCTCTCATCATTAGTCAGTAGTCTGCATTATTAAGATCAGCAAAACATGGAGTCTCTGCAGGAAAATAAGAACAAAAGTTCAACTATAGGAATTCCAAAATTTGTTTCTGCTTTCATCTCTTTGGCATTTTCTTAATTCAGAATTGGTTTCTTATTTGTAGATAAAAATGTTGTTTTAACTTGGGTTCTTAAACAGGAGAGCTGGCGAAGAAAGTGATGGTGATTCACCTAGAGACATGAGTAGTGATGGCAGCAATGATTGTAGAGAGATTTCTCAGAGTTTATACAGAGCCTCTTTGGAAGAGAAACCATTCATTGCCTCATCGAGTGATGAGAGTGAAGTCAGTAGTAACTCTCCTGGTGACCTCGTCTTTGAGTATCTTGAGGCTGCTATGCCATTTGGCCGTGAACCATTGACAGACAAGGCAAGTTTATTATCTCTGCTTATACATGCAACAAAAGTGGGTCGGCCCTCGATTACCATCACATACTGTTATTTTCTATAGGCGGCAAAACGTTCTGTTCTGTTTCATAATTATGTTCAACCTTAAAATTGCAGATCTCAAGCCTGTCATCGCAATTTCCAGCACTCAGAACATACCGGAGCTGTGATCTATCGCCTTCAAGTTGGGTATCTGTTGCTTGGTACTGTATCTAACCCGTCATTTCACACATTTTCACATTTTCTTTATCCATATCTCTCTCTCTCTAAATCTTGATTCTTCTCACTTTCTTGAAGGTACCCTATATATCGAATACCATTAGGTCAATCGTTACAAAACCTCGACGCTTGCTTTTTAACATTCCACTCCTTATCAACGCCCTCTCGAGGTAAAGCCATCTCTGCATATTTAAAACGTATTCTAAAAAAGGGCTTGTTATAAAACATTACAAACCAGTCTTATATTATTGGTAAAGGTACAAGCAATGAGGAAGGTCAAAGCTCAAGTAAATCGGTTGGACCGTCGAAGCTTCCATTGCCCACTTTTGGCCTCGCATCTTACAAGTTTAAGATGTCGGTGTGGAGCCCAGATAGTGACGTAGACGAGAACCAGAGAGTCGGAACGCTGCGGCGAGCAGCTGAAGAGTGGCTGAGGCGGTTGAAGGTTATGCTACCGGACTTTAGACACTTTGTATCGCATAATGGTTCGGGATGGAGATGATATTTATAGTCATTTCTAAACTCTGAAACTGATAAATAAGGAGTGATATATAAGCAAAAGTGAAACGTTTTTAAGCTACTTTTGTTTGCTTTGAAGGGAAAGGAGAATTTGTATATACAGTGATAGTACATTTTGTTATGTTACTGTGGAGGCTTGTTATGTAACTGATACATATTTGGAAGAGTAAAGAGAGCTTTTTTCGTTCGTATGATTGTTTGTTATAGTTTTGTTGCAAAGCTTATTTATCGTAAAGTTGTGGATATTATAAATGTTTTGTTGATTATGTTACTATCTTTTCGTTTTATGAGTGTCGTTATCAACAAGCTCTCGTAGCTCAGTTGGTTAGAGCACCCGTTTAGTAAGCGGGAGGTCTTGAGTTCGACTCTCAACGAGAGCATGTTTTATTACTACCAATTAGATTAGTTTTTGCATCTCCTTCTGATGGTAAAATTACGTAGTTGCCCTTCTTTTGTTTGTTTGTATGTTGATTTTATATACACTGTATGGCATTTTCTTTGAAGAGTTGCGTATAAAAATTGTCATTCTTATGATAGACACGTACTTACGGCCTCTTTTCTTCGGACAGACCATGACACCTTTTTTTTTTTTTTTTTTTCTTTTTTCAG
>OVAY01000501.1:14657-55977 GCA_900406395.1 Kernera saxatilis
AAAAAAAAAAAAAAAAATTCTCTACAACAGTGATATCGATTATCACCCATCTGGCTAACTTGCTCCACTTAATCGCCAACACTTGTGTAATATTGGGTGCCTCTTCACCTATTTATTAGATCCACAAAAATATATTCAGTATATAGTTTATTTTTAATTTATATTTGTGTTTACATGTCATGGTACTTTAGTTATCCATTTTAAATTTCAAATGAAAATTAACGCAACCCAAAAAAATAACTATTGTAATAAATATAATGCATATTGGAGTTCAATTTCAAATATTTTCAAAATTAGAATACGTTTTAACAGCTCGTTTTCTTCTACACGCTAGTGGCTAGTCAAATAATAATTAGTTTTACTTACATCGGTGATGCGGCAGTATCTTAAAGCTTGGTTAACAATTATTCTCGGTTTAGGATTCAGTTTTTTTAGATAGATTTTTATAATGTTCAAGTCTATTTCCTTTTCTCTGTTTTGCAATATTTTTTTTTTACTCTAGTCTTTTCCCTAATTCTTTAAGGAAGTCGTTAGTAGCCAAACCTAGAGAAGATTTCTATTTAAGTCTTTGTCTTCTTTGTTTAGAGACAGTTTTTGGAAAATTAATAATAACGAGCTTTTCGTTTTTACTTTGTCTTTGAGAATTCTTTTGAGTTTTTGATCACAAGAAGCGGCTCCCTCGTAATTCTGTGTTTGAGTTACACGGTTGAGCTAGGTTTCACTTCGGTACGCTGCGCCAGGTTGGTATCAGAGCTTTGCAACGCTCCGACTGATGGTTCGTGCACTTCGTCCTTGTCGTACTAATCCACCTGTTGCCGACGGCAACGATATGAGACAATCTATCCTAGATCTTCAAGAACAGATGGCTGCATTGACAACATCAATTCAAGCGTTGACGCTTCAACGAGTTGCTCCTGCTGCTAATATCCCCCTACACGATGTCAACGATTCTGATGAAGACAACCCACTCGCCATCAATCAGAACATGCCGGTAGCTGAAGGCGATGTTGACACACGTTGAGAATCAAGTTTCAGACTTGAGATTCCTGAGTTTCATGGTTCTTCCAACGCTGAAGAATTACTTGATTGGATTGTGACCGTAGAAGAAATTTTAGAGTTTAAGCGAGTTCCCTTGGATCGTTGCGTTGCGTTGATTGCAACTCGTTTTCGAAGCAGAGCTGCAGCATGGTGGTCGCAACTCAAGAAAGCACGCGCACATAAAGGAAAGCCCAAAATCGAATCTTGGAATAAATTGCAGTCACAATTGAAGAAAATTTTTTTGCCATTCAATTATGATCAACTCTTGTTTCAGAAACTTCAGAATTTACGCCAAGGGAGTAGAACTGTGGACGATTACGCTACTGAGTTTTTCTTAATGATCAATCGGATTGACATTCAGGATTCAGAGAAACAATTGATCGCACGTTTTGTGGGTGGTTTAAGGCAACAAATTCAACACACACTCAACGTGTTCAATCCTCTTACGCTCGCCGAAGCTCACCAGCAAGCTCTCACAATCGAGATTCAGACTAAGGGCAACTTCTCTACTTGGAGTTCTTCTCGTTCACCTCGTGTTCCTACGTCTACACCTCCGTTGCAGCCTTTAGCTGACACACCGAATGTGAAATCTGAAACAGCAATTGTCCCAGCTGATGTTATTCGCTCTAATCGACCAAGTTCTCTTCGTTGTTTCTCCTGCAATGAGATTGGTCATCGCCAATCCGCCTGCCCCACTCGGCACCGTCGCGGTTTATTGTTAGATAAATTCGGCCGCGATTTAGAGGTGGTTTTTGATGATTGTGAAGAACCTGTTGTGTCGGAAGAGTTAGGTGCTGACAATGGTCCTTTGTTGATGCTTCGCCGTTCGTGTTTAGCTCCACCATCTGAATTTCCACAACGGAAAAATCTATTTCATTCGCGATGTACGATCAATGGAAAAGTATGCTCTTTCATTATTGACTCGGGAAGTTCTGAGAATGTCATCGCCGAAACAGCCGTGTCAAAGCTTAATCTTCAAAGTGAACCTCATCCATCTCCTTACAAGTTGACTTGGCTCCAACAAGGTTCAGAAGTGTCTGTTACACAGCGTGCGTTAGTTTCATTCTCAGTTGGTGATGCATACAAGGATCAAGTTCACTGTGATGTTGTTCCCATGGATGCATGTCACCTATTATTAGGCAGACCTTGGGAATTCGATCGTCACGTCCATCATGACGGTTACTTGAACACATATACTTTAAGGTTCAATAATCGTAGCTTTACTCTGACACCATCTCTGCCTCCACCAATTTCACGTCCGTCCAATCCTGTCTTGTTGTTGCAGCGAGCTCCGTTTGAAGCTGCTATGAAGGAAGAAGGGTTGGTTCTCCTGCTGTTTCCTATCACGTCGCCTTCTCTCGTAACGCATCCCATCCCAGCAGTATTTCGTGACCTTCTTGATAGATATGCAGATGTCTTCCCTGCAGATCTCCCTCCCAGTTTGCCACCATTGCGTGATATCCAGCATCGTATTGATTTGGTTCCTGATGCCGTTCTTCCTAATCGGCCCCATTACCAAATGGGCCCCAATGAGCATGAACAGTTGCGAAAACAAGTTGAAGAGTTGATTGCTAAGGGATTTTTGCGAGAGAGCTTAAGTCCATGTGCCGTACCAGCCTTGTTAATTCCAAAGAAAGACGGCTCTTGGAGAATGTGTGTCGATAGTCGTGCTATTAATAAAATTACGGTACGATATCGTTTTCCCATTCCTCGTCTCGATGATTTGCTTGATCAGATCGGTTCTGCTTCTATCTTCTCCAAATTGGACCTTAAGAGTGGATATCATCAAATTCGTATTCGTCCTGGTGATGAATGGAAGACCGCTTTTAAAACACGTGAAGGACTTTTCGAATGGCTCGTAATGCCCTTCGGATTGTCTAATGCTCCTAGTACATTCATGCGGGTCATGAATCAAGCTCTGCGTCCATTTATTGGTAAATTTGTGGTGGTTTATTTTGATGATATTTTGATCTTCAGCTCGACTCTTGAAGACCATCTCCAACATTTAAGCGATGTGCTTTCGGTTCTTCGGCGTGACAAGTTGTACGCAACTTTAAAAAAGTGTGAATTTGGTTCCTCTCACGTTCACTTTTTGGGATATATTGTTTCAACCGATGGGTTAGCAGTGGATCCTGGCAAGGTTTCAGCTATTCAGTCTTGGCCTGAACCTAAAACTTTATCGGAAACTCGTAGTTTTCACGGCTTAGCATCCTTCTACCGACGTTTCGTTCCTCAATTCAGTAGTGTGATGGCTCCGATAACGAGTTGCATTCGTGACGGGTCTTTTGCATGGACTAAGGAAGCTTCACATGCGTTTGCTGTAATCAAAGAGAAACTTAGTTCTGCACCTATACTTGCTTTACCCGATTTCACTCTTGTTTTTGAGCTTCATTGTGACGCATCCAAGTCTGGAATTGGTGCCGTCTTAAGTCAGCGAAATCGTCCGATTGCGTTTTTCAGTGAGAAGATCGCTGGTTCACGGGTTCGCTACAGCACCTATGACATTGAGTTTTATGCAGTGGTTCAAGCCGTTAAACATTGGCGTCACTATTTGTTTCACAAGGAGTTTGTCCTCTATACTGATCATGATGCTTTGAAACATCTTGGCAGTCAAGACAAGGTTTCTGCACGCCATGCTTCGTGGATTGCGTATTTACAGCAGTTCACGTTTGTCATCAAGCATACCTCTGGCATTTCTAATCGTGTTGCTGATGCCTTAAGTCGTCGACATTCTCTCCTTGCTGTGTTACACGCCTCTGTTACAGGTTTTGCTTCCTTTGCGGATCTCTATCCTACTGATTCTTTTTTTGGCCGCATATGGAGTACTATTAGTACAAGCTCATCTAGCGACTACACGTTACAAGATGGGTTCCTCTTCCGTGGTACACGTTTATGCATTCCCGACTCTAGTTTGCGTCTACAACTTGTGTCCGAGCTTCACAATGAAGGCCATGTGGGTCGTGATCGTACTCTTCACCTCGTGTCTTCTTCCTATTTTTGGCCTTCTCTTCGACGTGATGTCGAGCGTTTTGTGGAGCGTTGTGTAGTGTGTCAAAAATCAAAGGGTCATGCTTCAAATGCTGGACTTTATCTTCCATTGCCCATCCCCACTCAGCCTTGGACAGATATAAGCATGGATTTTGTTATGGGACTTCCGCGTACTCAAGGTGGCTTTGATTCTATTTTTGTGGTGGTTGATCGTTTTTCAAAGATGGTCCACTTTATTCCTTGCAAACGAACCACAGATGCCGTTCAAGTTGCATCGCTTTTCTTTCGAGAAGTTTATCGTCTTCACGGGTTACCATCTTCTATTGTGTCAGATCGCGATTCACGGTTTCTTGGTCATTTTTGGCGTTCTTTGTGGCGGTTGTTAGATACAAGCCTTGACATGAGTTCCGCCTATCACCCTCAGACGGATGGCCAGACAGAAGTTACAAACAGATCATTGGGCAACTTGTTGCGATGTTTAGTCGGTGACTCCATTAAGACATGGGATTCTCATCTCCCTCAGGTTGAGTTTGCTCATAACCACACTCTTAATCGTAGTTCTGGGTTCAGTCCTTTTCAGGTCATTTATGGGATGAGTCCTCGTTGTCCTCTCGATTTGACCACATTACCTGATCGAACTCGTCTTCATGGTGACGCATCTGCCTTCATTGAAGATATTTCACGCATCCATGTGGAGACTAAGGACCGTTTGGAAGCTTCGGCATTGAAGTACAAAACTGCAGCTGATTCACATCGTCGTCGTCTTGTCTTTGAAGTGGGCGATCACGTTTGGGCAATCCTAACTAAAGATCGTGTGCCCAAAGGTTCTTATAACAAGTTAAAGTCTAAGAAGATTGGTCCACTTGAAGTTCTTGAACGCATTAATGACAACGCCTATCGGCTCCGCCTTCCTCCTGATCGTAACACTTCGGATGTCTTCAATGTTCGGTATCTATCTCGGTTTGTTCTTGTAGACCCTGTTTGCGATTCGAGGTCGAATCTTTCCAACCCGGAGGGACCTGATGCAGCAGCATCTTAAAGCTTGGTTAACAATTATTCTCGGTTTAGGATTCGGTTTTCTTAGATAGACTTTCATATTGTTCAAGTCTATTTCCTTTTCTCTGTTTTGCAATATTTCCTTTTTACTCTAGTCTTTTCCCTAATTTTTTAAGGAAGTCGTTAGTAGCCAAACCTAGAGAAGATTTCTATTTAAGTCTTTGTCTTCTTTGTTTAGAGACAGTTTTTGGAAAATTAATAATAACGAGCTTTTCGTTCTTACCTTGTCTTTGAGAATTCTTTTGAGTTTTTGATCACAAGAAACGGTTCCCTCGTAATTATGTGTTTGAGTTACACGGTTGAGCTAGGTTTCACTTCGGTACGCTGCGCCAATCGGTTAGAAAAACATTTTATAGGTAATGGTAAAATAGTTGAATATTGATATTAAAATAAAGAAAGAGGACCATTTATTAATTACTCAAAATTAGATGTATAGACTATCAATATAATCCATTGATGAAAAAAAACAAACAAAATAGGTGACAAAGATGGGTGACAAAGTTGAGCTCTCGATAATTGCAAAGAACGTCAATATCCAAAAAAGTTGGGTCAAAGATGGGTTTTAAATTTTAAGTGGCTAAAGAGGTGGCTGGATTCACATGTGACACTTAATTTTCATATATATAATGTTTTCATAATTCTTATCCACTTACCGTCGACACGTTGCATCACGGGGAAGCTCCTCCGCAAATTGACACTACAACAACTATTAATTTTGTGGTCACTAACTTCGAGTTTTTGTTGTTATACAGAATAAAAATTGCAATATCAAAAACTGTATCAATTACTAAAATAAATGACAATCCGTAAATAATATCACATAACTGCCACATCAAATTCTCGGCAAAATAGTAGGACGAATCGGAGAAAATCTCGTTTCGTACGTTTCGTAGGTTTATGATCGCAACGGTGTGAAGAAAAAACCATTTCTATGATCGATTAGAAAAAAACGTAAAATTATTAATGTTATTATTATTATTATTATTTTTTTTTATTAATGTTATTATTATTTATGGTTAAAACGTAAAATTAATTTGAGTGTGCTTTAGGCTTTAGCAGATGTAATGTTAAGAACTGCTTTATTGCAGTATATTGATCTGTAAATGATGTCGGCTCAGGCAGCAGAACGTGCTCTGATCTATATATATTGATCTTCGTACGAATACATTTGATCGATTTGGTGTAATCTTATTTGTGTATCGGAAGCAATGGAAAGGAGCCATCTATTGCAGCTCCCATAGCCTCTTTTCAGCAGATCATCTATTATAAATACAATTTTAGAATTTGGTATGTGTGGCACTGCATGGATGGTATAAACATAATACGCCGAGAGAAAGTTAGAAGGCAGGTATAGTCAAAGTGGATAACATTATCTTTTGTAACTTAGATAATCGTTTTTGAAAAGCTTTATATAATCTAAACATTAATTTTCCCTCCCTGCATATATACAATGGACAATGTTCGTCGTCTTCTTATCATTTTTCCTACCAGGTTGTATTCCAATATGTATGGATAATTTATAAAAAAATGTAACTAAATATTTTACATAGTACTTGTGGCTAAAGTAAAGGGTTATGAGTGGAAAGCAAACATAAGAGGAAATCCACCAATATCACTTACCAAAGTGCGTTGCTGCCACTTTTCCCAATACTATTGGACACGTACGTTACACAAATGTGATATGTGTCTCTTAGGTCTATTATTTTTATTATCATAAGTTTCGACCATGCAAGTGGCACTGCAAATGTGAACTTTTTGTTTTGCTTCCTTTTTCTTTTCGTTTTCATATGCTTAATAAGAAAAAGTTTCTGAAAGAAAATGTGATGATGTTCGATAACATTTGACCACTAAGAATTTGGTATGATCGAACAAAACAAATTGGTTTACAAAAAATAATGCCCAAACGCTCAACTAGTTGGATTTAGGCATCTAGATCTAGCTAATATATATTTTAAATTTCATTCAAAAGTTATAAGAAAAAGCTAAAAAAAAATTAGTAAAATTTAAACATTGGTATAATAAGCAATTGGTTGATCGAGCATTTTGTTTGATAAATGTACATGCATGGGTTAGAGTTAAATATGTGTTCGTGCAAAATTGTCATCATCTACGTACTTATCGATTACAATTTAAAGAACTTAGGAGAGGATCGATCGTTGTGGAATAAAGAAGTATGCACAAAATTATTAACTGTGGAACGGCTAGGACATGGGCTGCATGGTGTCTTCTGCTAATTAACACTTCGATGCCAAATCAAATATGTTGAATATAGTGCAAAACGACTGAACCAGCCGAGAGATCTTATGGCTTGAGACTAGACTCGATTCAATATGGTATTTGACAAATATTTAGTGAGGAAAAAAGGTCCCCCATCTCTTTTGAGATTGGGTGTATTTATATAGGTTTTATCTTTTATATGGGTTTACGTTACGGGTCGCTAGAGAGAAGTTTGATTAAAACATCTTTGGTGTAGTTGGTGAACCTAGCTAGTTTAGGTTGTAGGAATAGGCGTGCATGCATGACTTGAAGAACAATGATGCTTAATGTATTAGAGCTTTTGTGTCGGGCCCCAAACGTTAGCCCCTCCTGGGTTACATCGGATGAGTTTACTCAGAATGTTTCTCATATGTTGCGAGATGAGGTGATGATACATAATAAACGAAATACATCTCCAATATACTAATGCGATTTTATGATGTAATAAATTTTATATATGTAGTGTAAATATTTCATATACTTGAATAGGAACGGGGCAAATAAAAATAATTACCTTGATGAACATTAATATGTACTCTTTTGTCAACCATCAGTCTGTACTTTAAGATATATGATGCCAAAAGAGTTAGTAATAATACACTATAGTATACATATTTTTTACCCTTTAGACAATGTTTTCCTTTTTGAGCAATTAATTAGCTATGCATTTTTAGGTATAATATTGTTTTGCTAGCTAGTTGTATTCATGTCAATGAAATATTATGTCATTTTATATGATAAATAAAATATTATATAATCTTTTGAACACGGTTAGATAATGTTTTATGTAACAACACAAGTTTAGAAAAAAATTTAGGTGCTTTTATCTCTTATTTTTGCTAATCTTAAATTTTGTAATACGATTAACAGCTTTTGGGGTTATAAATACCCATTTTAATATTTCTGTTGACGTATAATTTTACGAGCGAATACATATGACATATACGTGGTTGTGTATACATGTAGTGTTGTTAGAGAATGCGTTGCCTTATTAATCATTTGCTTGAATGTGCGTTCTTGTATTATTCTGTTTTATTTAATGAAAGCATATATTATATGTATTTTTCCCACTAATTTAATACATGTAGGTCATAGACTCATAACATAGAAGGAAGGCATGGTTTATACTTTATAGTTTATAACAAAATCGAAATAGAACTAAACTTTTGGGACTTGGGAGGATAATTTGGTAAAGTCCTTCCCTCAGGTTTTCTTGGTTAAAATAATTGTAGAAAATTGTAAGATGATGCAAGAAAATAGATAAAAGCAAAAAGATTTTATTTTTGCCAAGAAAGTAAAAAGATTAGAGAACAATAATAATAATAATATAATTTGTTAAGGTTGGATTTATAAAATGAGTTTAATTTATGTTTTCATGTATGAGCTGGATCCACGCATCAAGGGTCTCTGGACCCACTTATTTCTCAATTATTATTATAAGTTCCGTACCCCGAATTTTAATAAATATAAAATCAGCCCCACAAATTTTGATAACATACCAAAACAACCCATGTTTTGAGCTATACGGAAGCGACATTATCATTAAGTTTTTCTTCAATAGAGAGAGTAAATTTCGCTTGACCTGCTGTATTATCATCTGAAATAAAGTTGACATGATCAACGACAAAGATCAAATTTGGACAAGGGATACAATATTTAGATAATTTTATCGTAACAGTTGCGTTATGTAAATTTTTGCAACAAATTGTGGTATGTGTGTGTTCTACATCATATATACTAAAAAAATTTGAACAACACATGTTTTCTCATCTTATTACTAAACAAATAGAAAAATGAAAATATATTCATATCTCCATACTATAAACAATGAAATCTCTATAATCTGTTAAAAACCATCGGTGTGGGTATTGTAATTTTAGGAGATGAAAAAAAATATAAGAATATTTTTATCGGGAGATTTTTATATGAGTATTTTATAAATTTATATAATAAAATAATAAAAAAAATAAAAGAAATAATAAAATAAGATTCTGAAATTGAAATTTTTAAAAAACTTATGAGAACCTTATTTAATTATTGTTATTATATGATTAGTTATCTTTTTTTTAAAATATTAATATTTTTTTTGTTTGAGAAATTCAAAAAAATTTTCATGGAAGATGCCTTGACAAATTAGATTTTGTTTTAACGCTAGTAATTAATTTCGTAGAGAGGATTTAAAAGTTCAGTAGATAAAGTACATGGTCTATATCGGGAGAAGAGTAAAAAACAAAGGGTATCTCTGGCACCACGTACATACACATACACAGATACAGAGACATGTATATATGACTATATAATACTGTATAAACATTTTCATATTTTCAGATTTAATTTTTAAAAATTATTAGCAGAACCTCTAAAAACGAAAAAAAAAAAAATCTGTAAACAGAGAAATCGAGCTTGAAGCTGAGAGACAAAGCCATGCTTTCTTCAACTCTCACATCTCATCTCACCTTCCCACAAGCATAAATCTTTCCACTATATTTATTTATTTATTCCATTTTACCGCAAAATTCTCAATTTTCAGAAATCTCATCATCTTCGTATCAAATTTTCTTACTTTTTTTGTTATCCCCAATCTTTCGAATCAAAACCACGTCAATCCTTTTTTGTTTTCTCTGAGCATATATTCTCTTATTGTTCAAACTTTGTGTCTCTTCTTCGCTTGTCGCTCGCTTTCATGGAACGAGAGATGATAAATCCGGGTCACGGAAGAGGACCCGATTCGGGTGTTGTTGGTGGGCCGAACTCCGACCCGTTTCCGGCGGGTCTTCGAGTTCTCGTCGTCGACGATGACCCGACTTGCCTCATGATCTTAGAGAGGATGCTCAGGACTTGTCTCTACAGAGGTAATTAAATTTTAGTTTTTAATTTTAATCTGAATTTATAATTTCAAGGAAGGGGTTCATGGTCTTTCTTAATGATTTCAAATTTGCGAAATTTTTGTGGATAATTATGGTTTTAACGCGGTGGTTGACTAAACCAAATATAGAAAACAAACTTTGAAATTGACTAGAAATTTCACCAACTGTTTAATCACTGTTAGATTCAGAGAGATATAAAGCTTAGTGTTCTGTTCCAAATCATTTGTGATCTGGTGATATATTTTCATTTGATCCCGTAGTTTCACCAGACGAGTGTGAATTAAATTCCTTAAATTTCGTCAAAAATCAAGAGATCCTTGTTATTGAGTTAGTTAAAACACTTGGGGATTCTGGTATTTTCGTTTTGATCGATTATAGTTTCGATTTTATGTAATTTTGCTTGTTGTTGTTCTTTAGATTTTGTCTTTAATGCGTTACTTTGACCAAGTTTTATAACTTACTCTGGTTCTGTTTTTACAGTAACGAAATGTAACAGAGCAGAGATCGCATTGTCTCTGCTAAGGAAGAACAAGAATGGTTTTGATATTGTCATCAGTGATGTTCATATGCCTGACATGGATGGCTTCAAACTCCTCGAACATGTCGGTCTAGAGATGGATTTACCTGTTATCAGTACGTGTTTGATTTATTCGTCTTTCTCACTAAACATTTATCGTTTTTATTTACTCTTAATCTGTTCACTTGAGATCTGAAAGTTTTTTGTAATCTTTTGGTTTTAGTGATGTCTGCGGATGATTCGAAGAGCGTTGTGTTGAAAGGAGTGACTCACGGTGCAGTCGATTACCTAATCAAACCGGTACGTATCGAGGCACTGAAGAATATATGGCAGCATGTGGTGCGGAAGAAGCGGAACGAGTGGAACGTTTCGGAACATTCTGGAAGTATTGAAGAGACTGGTGGCGACAGGCAGCAGCAGAGGGAGGATGCTGACAACAACTCGTCTTCGGCTAATGAAGGGAATTGGAGGAGCTCGAGGAAGCGGAAGGAAGAGGAAGTAGACGAACAGGGCGATGATAAAGAGGACACATCGAGTTTGAAGAAACCACGCGTGGTTTGGTCGGTTGATTTGCATCAGCAGTTTGTCGCTGCTGTTAATCAGCTCGGCGTCGACAGTAAGATAGAAAACAACTTGTTTGCTTATGCATTTGCGGTTTTTGAGTGGTATTTTTGTTGTTTAATATTTACCTTCTTCGGCATCTAAAAATGCAGAAGCGGTTCCGAAGAAGATCTTAGAGATGATGAATGTACCCGGGCTAACGCGAGAAAACGTAGCCAGTCACCTCCAGGTAGATATGCAACCGAATAGTATTACCTTTTCCATTGTTGTAGTTGATGTGTTCTAACACGTAAGATTTGGCGACGTTGTGGAATTGCAGAAATACCGGATATATCTAAGACGGCTTGGAGGAGTATCGCAGCACCAGGGAAATATGAACCATTCTTTTATGACTGGTCAAGATCCGAATTTTGGCCCTCTGTCTACGTTGAATGGATTTGATCTTCAAGCTCTAGCTGTTGCGGGTCAGCTCCCTGCTCAGAGCCTAGCACAGCTTCAAGCAGCTGGCCTTGGTCGGCCTTCACTTACCAAACCGGGGATGTCGGTCTCCCCTCTTGTAGATCAGAGAAGCATCTTCAGCTTTGAAAACCCGAAAACAAGATTCGGGGACGGACATGGGCAGACGATGAACGGTGGTAACAAGCAGATGAATTTGCTTCACGGCGTCCCAACGGGTATGGAACCAAAACAATTTGCAGGTAGTCACATGCATGTGCAGCAGCAGCAGCAAGTCGCTGGTGTGCGTGCGGGACAGAATGTTCAGAGCAGCGGAATGCTAATGCCTGTAGCGGATCAGCTGCTAGCTAGAGGAGGACCATCAATGCTACCGTCCCTTGGGCAACAGCCGATGCTGTCAAGCAGTGTTTCGAGGAGAAGCGATCTCACTGACGCGGTGGCGGTTAGAAACAGTATCCCGGAGACCAGCAGCAGAGTGTTACCGTCGGTCTTCAATAACTTCCCCTCGGAACTACCTAGAAACAGCTTCCCGTTGGCAAGTGCCCCGGGGATATCGATTCCGGTGTCGGTTTCTTATCAAGAAGAGGTCAACAGCTCGGACGCAAAACGCAGTTCATCAGCTTCCTCTGCAGGGTTTGGTAACCCGAGCTACGACATATTCACCGATTTTCCGCAGCACAACAACAACAACAAGTTGAACGATTGGGATCTGCGGAATATCGGGTTGGTCTTCAATTCTCATCAGGACACAACAGCAGCATCCGCGGCTTTTTCCACTTCGGAAGCCTACTCTTCGTCTTCCACGCAGAGAAAAAGGCGGGAAACGGACGTAACAGTCGTGGCCGAGCATGTGCAGCCACCAAACCGGAGTCTACATCACATAAATCAGATTTACATGGGTGGTGGTGGTTTGGTTAGGGTGAAGTCAGAGAGAGTTGCGGAGACGGTGACTTGTCCTCCAGCAACACCACTGTTTCAGGAGCAGTATAATCAAGAAGATCTCATGAGCGCACTTCTCAAACAGGTTTGGTTCCTTTTTTTTTTTTACTTGCCTCGAAATTACACAACATCATAAGAACAGCCATAACTCTGCAATCTGAAGCTTGACATTTACTTCATTCTCGTGTGTCAAATACAGGAAGGCATTCCATCGGTAGATAACGAGTTCGATTTTGACGGATACTCCATCGATAATATTCCGGTCTGACCTCAGAAACTCTTAAGAGTAGACTGCTCGATTCTTTGTTTTCCTTCTCCCTCCCTCGAGGTAGAAACACTCTACAAATGGCCATAATCGAAGGGAGATATAGAACGCCTCATGTGTTGTATCTTTAGATGATAATCTGCAGGAAATTCAAAAGCAGATTATAGAAACCAATAATTACTAGGAGTAATGTGAATTTCCTGGAGATATTTTGTATTTTTGTCCTCAGTCTTACATAAATCCTGAGACATTTAGGGTTCTTGATCGTCTAATTTGCAACAAATTAGCAATGTTTTTCTTCTCTTCCTTGAGTTTTAGGAACATTTGTGTAAATATGTTTCTATGCGTTGTTGCTTAATGCTTCATAATAATAAAGATCCGTTCATCAATGGATGAATCCACAAAACTCGGTCTTGACCGGGTTTTGCTATTGCCTTTTAAACAAGAGCTGGTTGGTTCGGCATCCGGTTTGGAGGATAACAAATCAATGAACGAGAAAGAGTTATAGTATACATACTTCATAGCACCTATATAAAGCTTCTTCCAACACTCATCACAGGTTGAAAAAGAATCGATTGATTCTCTATTCCGTAAACCACGGAACTGACCGGTTTTCGAGTAAACCTGGAAACAACCAAGAAACTGTATCGCCAACCCCCACGGGAGGCTTCAGTACAGCTACACCCGCAAAATCAAGAGAGCCAAAACTGGTAATGCCAGGAGGAAAATAGAGATGTGTCTCCGGTGGTGGCTGTTGCTCATTGGAAGTATAGATGGGAGAGAGCATTCCTCGCCGTTGAAGAATACTTTGCTCGGGAAGCCATCTCCGCCACGGACATTGATCCCAGGAGTCAGTTTCTTGGTGAAGGAAATAACAGACTGTTGTTTCCCGGGAATCCGAGGGTTCTTCAACGGATTTTCCCCGTCTCTTTCTGCTACGAGGTAGTTCAATCCAGGAAGACCTTCCATGAAAATAGTGTTGTTCTCTCCGTTGATACCAAGTGTAGTTGCGTTGAACGAGTAGGCTTTCTCGAAACCCGGTGCAGCTCTTTTCATCTGAATCGCTGTAAACCAATCCGCGAAGTTTGTTTCTCCCCAGTTGAAGACTGTGACTCGGGCTGACCATCCGCCTCGATAGTCTGTAGCCAAATGCCAATTGATGCTTACTCCACAGTTATCCCCACAAGGCATTGGGTTAGGCACATGCCGATGTTTTAGATAAGACCAAGCGATGCTAAGTTCGGTTCGGTTCTCAAATGGAACCAGAAGAGCTTGCTGGGGTAGAAGAAGAGCCGGGGTGGTTGTGCTGCACGTGCGAGCTGCTTTGTTATTGGAACAACCACAAGCGCAAGTCTTGCACGGGATGATCGAATAGTTGAAGTAGGCAGAGAACGATACACAGCATCTAGGACTGGCGTCTTTTGGTTGGGTGATGTTGCAGACCACCTGCCAGCTCGCAAATGCTGTCCGGTTTGAGGGTAATCCACTAGGATCGATAAATTGGCTCGGGCTCACTCGAACAGGAGGGCCACACTTGTAATCGGGGTTTAGTGTACCGTTGATCCGCCAGTTCTGAGGCGGTGAAAGAGCAGAGATGTTAAGATCCGGAGGCATTTTGTAGACCTGCATCTGGAAAGCTGAGCTCGACTTGCTAGGATCCATCGACCGTGGCAGAATCGTCCCATTTCTGCAGCAAAATGGGATAAGGCCGAAGGTAGAATCATTATATTTCGTAAGAGGGAGATCAATGATGGTTGGCCGTCTTGCACAGCTTAACACGTTGGAAAAGTCAAGATCTTGATAGTACTTCGCCTGTGGGCCATCTACACAATCCGATGAATCAACAAGACTCGGGTAAGCCCCTTTCATGGTGTCGATAAACTCGTCTCGCATCCAGTCAAAACTCAGTTTCCAGTTATCCAGCCGACCAAGCGGGTTATGATTCTCCATCGTGACTTGTGCCATATAATTTGATGCATATGATCTGATCACATCGTACATGATCGTGAGATCTCCATTTTGTCGGGGAAGGAACTCATTGTCAATGATGTCTGTGTTATTATAGTGTGGGTCCGGCGTGCAACATACTTGCAGAAAGTTTTCACCTGGCAAAACAGAGACACGGAAAATTCAAGTTAACCACAAAGAAAGCAATAGTCAAAAAGAACAATACCACGTTAAAATCTCATGATCTGCATAAACATATACGGACACAGCCTGTAATACCCTTCAAAAATTACTGATGCTTTGCAACTCACAACACAAAATAGATTCCTAGAATCAATTAGAAAGACTAACTCTCCCATGGCAACAAGATTCTCTTATCAACAGATTCAGGTTTGGAAATGTGCTTAAGGTGGATATATTCATATTATAGCTGTTCTGTTACTTCAAATTCAAGCTGCAGAAAATCTTAAAAGACTCCTTTGATTAATCAGGTACCCCTGAATCCTGATCAATCACAAAGAATCCAATGTGTTGCTAAAAATCCAATATAGACTCTCCCCATTTGACTAATTCAAACGTTAGGTGTAAAAAGGAAGCTAAACAAACATATCCACGAGTGAGCACATGGGATCTAAACAATGCGATTCTTGCTGGAGTTTGACTCTCTCTAGTAATCTAAGCATTGCATAAATTCCTGCGTGATTATAGGGATCTACATTAGATACTTCATCCCTAACATAGCAAACCAAGATCAGTAAACGGAACTCCTAAATATAGCAAACCAACATCATTAGATTACTAGAAAGTTGAAAAGAAAATCGAACCACAAATCAAGGAGCTTGCGAGACAAAATCTCGGAAACTAAGATGATGGCATTGGGGCATTTTTACCTTTTTGAGTGGCTTTGGGACACTTCCATCCATCAGTAGCGAGAGTGAGATTCTTCGGAAGCGGCACATTCGGCGGCGCCACTCCGAACTGCGTCCCAACGAGCTCGATACGCGCTTGCATCTGAGTGACGTCACCCGCCGTCTGAATAGCCGACTTCAAATCCGACGAGGGATAACCAGCGAACACGGTGCCGTTTTCGACGCTCGCTGGGAGGCTGGAACCGTCGGAGAGCACGGCGTTGGAAGCGGACACGAGGATCTCGCGGTGGGCGAATTTGACGAAGACACGCCATGATTTGAGCTCGTCGCGGCCGTTGTTGAGCACCGTTATCACAGATTCGAACCGGTACGGCTGATTGGTAGAGTCGTTAGGCGGGATCTTAGATCCCTTAGTGTGAGTGTACGAAACGAACACGCCGTTGCATAGATCGGAATCAGAAGGCGGCGACGGCGACGGGTTCGTATCGGTGTCGGATTGAGACGCCGTCAGGGGAATCGTCGCGACGAGAAGCGACAGTAGAAGTAACCGAGGAATGAAGTTGGGACTTAAATCCATTGAACCCTAAATCTCTCTCTTAGTGAAAACTGAGAAGAGAAGCTGTTGAATTTGAAAAGTTTGAAATTGAAGAGAGGAGGAGAAAAAAGAGGATTTTGAAGAGATGGAATCATAAAGCGACCGCGTTAGTGAGCTGAGCTGTAATGAAAATGTGCGTACTGCAAATTCAAATTCTCTGGAGCCTCGATTGCTGTTTCTTGGCCTTTTTCTTTCCTTCCGTTGGCTTTATAATTGTTGGAAATTTCTAAGAAACTTTATGGAGACCAAAACTCTTACATAATTACTTCTTTTTTTTGGTTTACACAAACCATGAAATTTCATAAAATACCATATGTTTTTATCCAAAAATAGTATTACTATTTTTTTTTCCAAAAATATCATCATTAGCTTTTTGTTTTTAAAAATACTACAAAACTAAAAGTAATTTTTAAAGAGTTTAGAATTTATTTTTTTTGCTTGGATTTAGAATTTAGTTTTAAGGGTTTAAGGTTTAGTTTAAGTTTTGTAGTATTTTTAAAAATTAAAACTAATGTGGTATTTTTGAAAATAAAATTGTTGTAGTATTTTTGGCAAAAAATAAAATAAAAATAACTACCCTTTTATTTATCAATTATACAAATATATTTGTCGTATTGATAGACCAGGAATAAATATAAGTTTAGTAAAAAATACAAATATATTTCTATCACGAACCTATTTTGTTAATAGATCCACCTTGATATTCCCTTCATGAATCTGATGAATGAGAGCAAAATCCGAAATAAATTCATGAACCGCCGCTAATACACTTATTTTCATGCCAAAAACGGTTAGTCATCCGAATTTGATAACATAATATTATTAGTCAAATCTAGTATGTTGAGAAAGTAATGATAACGCTAGAAAAATGTTGAATTCTTAGAATGCCAGTTAATCAAACTAATTCAAACATGTTAGAATTTTCATAGAATGCTCAGATATCCTCTTCCTCTGAATTTTAATCAAACTAATTCTTAGAATTCTTCTCTTTTAAGTAAGTAAAATATCCCAAATCAGACTATTTAATTCTAGATAGCGAGAACGATCTCGATGACTCTCTCGTAAACTCAAAAAGTATGTCGTCCCAAGCTAACCCTTCCACACCACTAGTAGCATCGTCCAAAATTCGTTTATGCAATATGATAGAATTGGACGATTATGACCAATGGGCCCAGTCCCAAAACAAGCGAAAAGCCCAAAACTGAAATAAAACGAAAAACCCAATACAGAGAGGCTACGTCACTATAACTATAGTCATCTTCCTTGAAATGTTTGCTTGGTTTTAACTAAGCTTAATTAAGATTTAAGACCAATGAGATATCTTCGCTCTCGAATTTAGAATCCTCTGAACACACAAGAATATTGAAACTCCGATCCCATTCTTTTAGCCCCTTTTCTGGATAATACTCTTTTGCTGCAACAAATGATTCAGGCAACATAAGACGGTGCATTAGTTTATAGGGCATATAATTTGATATGAAATCCTTTGAATGAAAGTGAAACATTAAAAAATAAAGAAACAAATCATGGATAATATCGTAATACAATGTTGACTCTACAAGAGATTTTCTTTTCTTGGTTGTCACAGAAATCATCTGCTTCGTCAGAAAAAAAAAGGTAAAGAAATTAAAATAAATGATCATCTTATCTTTTTTTTTTTTTTTTTTTTTTTAAAAATTATTNTTTTTTTTTTTTTTTTTTTGTTAAACATGATCATCTTATCTTCAACCGCAACTCGTACAACTTGCAATATTTTTTTCTAGATACACATAAACTTGCCGCTGTAAATAGTAAGTTTTGAAAAAAATCCAGATTTTGTACTATTTATGGAAACATTAAAGAAATATTAACAACGATTGAAAATGTTTCTTTATTTACTTTGAATTGAATTAAAATTACCATGACGATGATCATATTGATCTTTGCGGATAAGATCAATTGTAGTTATACGTCCAAATCGGCAAATCCTATATATTTTTAGATAGTTTTATTTTTCTTTATTTTTCTTCTTGTCCTGTTTAGAAGAAAACATCTTACTTTTAATTATTTATGCAATCCAACTTTTTGAATATTGCAATTTTTTAGTTGATATTTTTGGAATTTATATCTATTTATGCATATGTAGAAACTAGATAGGCAAAACACAGACACAGAGACTCGACATTCGTTTTATCCTTTTTCTCGAAGGGCGAGAGCGTTTACGTAACCTTCGCATCAAAAATAAATTTTAAATTTTTTAATATGATCTGAAAAATTAATTTCGGTTGTTAGTTCAGATTTATCTTATGAGCGAAAGGACAAAATTGCAAAAACCCCATTATAACTGGAGATTTTAAGCTCTCCTCTCCTTCCTTCCTTCCTTCGAATCAGTCAAATTATCAAATCCTTCCTCTCAGAGATCGCCGGAGAGACTATTTTCCGTCCAAGAAAATGAGGATTGACGAGAACGAAGGTGTCTCTGCTTCCAGCAAGCATTTAGTCTTCGCTTACTACGTCACTGGACATGGCTTCGGTCACGCCACTCGCGTTGTCGAGGTCCCTTCTCCCTCTCACTCTCTCTCTCTCTGCATCCGTCTCATCTGTGGTTCATGCGTTTTGTATTCTATTCCATCGTTTGTTCGTTCGTCCGATCGTGGTTAATCCGGCTAATTTGTGGTGTTTCAGGTTGTTCGTCACTTGATCGCGGCGGGGCACGATGTTCATGTCGTCACCGGTGCGCCTGATTTCGTCTTTACATCGGAAATTCAGTCCCCGAGGCTAAAGATTCGAAAGGTTTCTGACTCCCTGTCTTCTTCATTTGGCGAGGATTTTACTTGCTTGGTCTTTCAATGGTTACTCGAATTAATGAAAATGGGATCCTTCTGTGTTGTTTATGGCAATATTAGGTCCTTCTGGATTGTGGAGCTGTGCAAGCTGATGCATTGACAGTCGATCGTCTTGCCTCGTTAGAAAAGGTTTACTGATTTGATCACTTCTTTGATTCTTGTCCATGCTGGTCTTCCCTTGAGTGTATTTTGACTTTGTTAACATTTCCATGCTTAGTATGTCGAAACAGCTGTGGTTCCTCGAGCTGCAATATTGGAAACAGAAGTGGAGTGGCTTCATTCTATCAAAGCCGATTTTGTGGTAATTTTTATGTTCATACATTCTCAGCACTTTTATCAGAGCAACCGTTATTTGCTCTTTTATCTGTGTGAACGCCTAGAACAACACTTGTACTCGATTACTTTCATACCAAGTGAAACTTTTGTCAAAACAGGTGTCTGATGTTGTCCCTGTCGCGTGCCGTGCAGCGGCTGATGCTGGGATACGTTCTGTCTGTGTCACCAATTTCAGGTGACATATTTGATGTTCTACTATCCATTTTTGTGCCTTTTTTGGTCTGAAGTCTTCTCCTGGTTGTAGTACACGTTCACAGCCTGTACTGTAATTCTGTCTCTGTCATTCAAAATTTCCAGTTTTTGTTATCAAGTTTCACTTCCCCTGGTTTAGAAAAACTGTTTAAAGTGAAATAGTTAATTTGATTTGAATTTTGTTTCTTTATCTTACTTTTAGCTGGGATTTTATCTATGCTGAGTACGTGATGGCTGCTGGATACCACCATCGCTCCATCGTTTGGCAGGTAGAATTCTTTGTAGAATCTGCAAATACTATCTTTTATTGGCTAGTAGGAGGATGTGGTCAATACTCTACTAAGTTGGAGTTAACTTAATACTTTTCTTCCCTGTCACAGATAGCTGAAGATTATTCTCACTGCGAGTTCCTAATTCGCCTCCCAGGATATTGTCCAAGTATGCAGCATTTCTAATTACCATTTGTTTTAAAAAAAAAAATAATCATTTCTTCCAAGTGTTTTCTGCTGTATTGGCTTACCTTTATTTTCTTTTTATCTCGTAGTGCCTGCTTTCCGTGATGTCATTGATGTACCATTAGTAGTGAGGAGACTTCATAAATCTCGCAAGGAGGTCTGTCAACAACATTTCATTGCTTGTCTTCAGTTGGACAAATAATCCAAATAACATCTATTACCCCTTTTGATCAGGTGAGGAAAGAACTCGGGATTTCTGAAGATGTGAATGTTGTTATACTCAATTTTGGTGGACAGGTCTGTTTGTTCTTCCAATTGATAGTTTCATGATTTTTTATTTATTTCTACAAACTAATGCTCTGATTTAATGTGTAATATGTATTTCCATTATTGCTCTTTGATCATGCATAATATATCCTACAGACATGCTCATTGGTCATGTCTGCGTATTCTTTATTTTAGACTACTCAAAAGACCTAAATCTCATTTGCAGCTATGTTGTCTTTTTTTCATGTGCAGCCCTCAGGTTGGAATTTGAAGGAAGAATCACTACCGACTGGCTGGCTGTGTCTGGTATCTCTTAACATTTACCCTGTCTCTGTTTATGTATACTCTCAAGTTGAGGATTCTATGCTGTTGATTAAATTCATCGATATGTTGTTCAGGTTTGTGGCGCATCTGAGACCCAGGAGCTTCCACCAAATTTTGTAAAGCTTGCTAAGGATGCTTATACACCTGATATTATAGCTGCATCTGACTGTATGCTTGGTCAGTATGTAACTTGATTAAGAAGTAGTCAATTAAATTAGAAGGCTACTGGCGTTTCTATAACACCTGTTTCCATGGTTTCAGGAAAAATTGGTTATGGCACTGTCAGTGAAGCCCTATCGTACAAGGTGCCGTTTGTCTTTGTACGGAGAGATTATTTCAATGAAGAACCTTTCCTGAGAAATATGCTTGAGGTTCAACGAATTTCCTCTTTTTATTCTGATTTTCTTGTCCTCAATTACCTCAGTTCTTTCACTTTAAAATATTGGATTGTATGTTCAGATTTTCTGGTCTAATCTCTTGGGCAGTTTTATCAATGTGGTGTTGAGATGATCAGGAGAGACCTATTAATGGGCCAATGGAAGCCGTATCTTGAACGTGCAGTTAGCTTGAAACCTTGCTACGAGGGTGGCATCAATGGTGGTGAGGTAGATGCTCCATCTTGTTTTCATTTACCTCTTAAGTTGTTAGATTCTGAGAATGTATTAAGCCCTTGCCTGAAATTCAGATGGCCTTTTAACTAACTTCTCTTTTTTCACACTGGCGCAATGATAGATTGCAGCTCACATCTTACAGGAGACAGCCATTGGAAGACATTGCGCATCCGATAAGGTAAATTTCATATCTAATTAGTAAAATCATATTGTTTAATGTGAATCACTGAGATATTATTAGGTTTCTGGAATAATGTGTCTATCAAAAATATCTTGTGCGTGGGATCCTTATCTTATCAGCAGAATCCTTCTTTAAAGAAAATTATGTTGAAGTTTTCAGTTGGGTCTTCTGTGTGTTATAGTTAAGCGGTGCAAGAAGATTACGTGATGCCATAATCCTGGGATATCAGCTACAGAGGGTCCCTGGAAGGGACATTGCTATCCCGGAGTGGTATTCAAGGGCTGAAAATGAACTAGGACAATCTGCGGGATCATCACCTACCGTTCAAGCGAACGAGAACAACTCATTGGTGGAGTCGTAAGAATTCTTTTTGTCTGGCTGTTTTCAATTTTTCTTTTTATTTTTCCTTATCCCTTCGCTTATCTTGCAGGTGCACTGATGATTTTGATATCCTTCAAGGTGACGTTCAAGGTCTTTCGGATACATGGACATTTCTTAAGAGTTTAGCCAAGCTAGATACTATTCATGATTCTGAAAAGAGTATGGAGAAGAAAACCATGCGTGAGCGAAAAGCTGCTGGAGGGCTCTTCAATTGGGAGGTAGCAATTTTTTTTTTCTGACTTTCTTGTAGCTTCAGATAGCATTCTACCGAGAGGAATTAAAAAATAAATTATTGGCCTGAGTTCATGCCTAAGGCCTTGCTAAAATCAGCTTGCAACTTTTTCCAAAAGAGTGGTTTTATTATGAATCTTTTTGGAAGTCGCAATTAGATGGTGTCATCATTTCTTTTAATTGGTGCAAGCAACTATCGTAAGGAACAATTTTGCTAGCAGGTTAAGTTAGCCTCTTATAACTCTTGAGTTGAGTTGCTATTTGTTGAGAAACCTTTGTGCTTTTGCAGGAAGAAATCTTTGTTGCCAGAGCACCGGGAAGGTTAGATGTGATGGGTGGAATTGCTGACTATTCAGGAAGCCTTGTCTTGCAGGTCAAAATTCCTAGTATTGGTTTTGCGGGTCACTTATGTCTGATTTCGTATTTTCCGTTTGATATCTACTGCCGAAGGGAGTAAATTTTCAGGAGTTCCACTGATTGAGCATTTATCTAAGTCCCTTTCACACAAAAAAATCATTCTATCTTATGTATTATGTAGTGATTGTAAAAATTCCATAAGTTCCTCCTTGCCAGAGTACTATCGTCTATTTTGGATCTTAACATATTCCCACAACTTCAGATGCCAATAAGGGAAGCTTGCCATGTAGCTGTTCAAAGAAACCATCCTGGAAAACATAGACTGTGGAAACATGCGCAAGCCCGACAGCAAGCTAAGGGAGAAGTACCAACACCTGTTCTACAAATAGTAAGTAATTTGAATGAAGTATTTATATGCGCATTTTAGGCTTGTTTCTACAATAAAGTGCATTGTCCTAGCTTAAGACTTTGCTTTGTGGTACTGCTGAAATTTCCTTGAATCTTTGTGTTTTAGGTCTCATATGGATCAGAGATCAGCAATCGTGCCCCTACTTTTGACATGGATTTGTCTGATTTTATGGATGGAGATGAACCAATTTCTTATGAAAAAGCAAGGAAGTTCTTTGCTCAGGATCCAGCACAGAAGTGAGTCTTTCCTCTTTTTTTTGAACTACTTCTTTAACTTTTCTCTGTTAACAAAGCAATAATATCTTTCAGGTGGGCAGCATATGTTGCTGGGACAATCTTGGTATTGATGACAGAACTTGGTGTCCGTTTTGAGGATAGCATCAGCTTGCTGGTGCGGTTTTTTCATCCTTTTGTTATAAAAATTCATTCTCTGCTGCGGAATCCCTCGACTCATCTTTGTTTCTTTGCCATCTTCAATTTTGCATGTACTATCTGTTGGTCAATTTTTTTTGCCCTGTTCTTTGTTCTGATGCAGATACTTTATTTTAACATGTTCTATGAGTGAAGTTATCAAAACAGTGAAGTAATGATTTTCAGATTTTGAAATGCAATTTTAAGATAGGGAGTTAGCAGTCCTGGGTTTGACATCCCCTTAGAGGACCACATTTGTGACGCCTCGGTGATCTTTCTGTCACTAGTCCTATTTGAGTTTCTTCAAAAATCTCAGATCTGTGTCCATCATGCAGTTCTTGGTGTTATGCATAGAAGATGAATGTTAGAGATGACTAATTATTTGTTTTCTTAGGTTTCTTCTGCTGTGCCTGAAGGTAAGGGTGTATCTTCATCTGCTGCTGTAGAGGTGGCAAGCATGTCCGCAATAGCTGCTGCCCATGGTACTTCACTTTAACGTATTGCCATAAATGAGAGTCATATGAACATGAACATTGGTGGAAAAACAGGCGTCATTTGAGATAGCTGAATATACCATATAGAAACACGGAAATTTTGATTCTACGGATGTCTATAATAACAATTGTTTGATATAAATGTGCAGGACTGAGTATCGACCCCCGAGATCTTGCTATACTCTGCCAAAAGGTTTCATGTTCAGCATCATACTCGCTCCTTTCCTGACTTTGTGTAATGTTTTGGACTTCAAAATCTCTTCTGTTGCCTGCTAGGTGGAGAATCACATTGTTGGAGCTCCCTGTGGTGTTATGGATCAGATGACTTCGTCCTGTGGGGAAGCCAACAAACTGTTGGCCATGATCTGCCAAGTAGGTCTTAGTAACGCCTAAGCTAGAAGTAAAAGATCACCATTTTTTGTAGCACATATGATGTCTCCTTTTTATATAGAGATAACAAGATTTGATCAACTCATTTTTTTTTTGACTTTTCCAAAAAAAAAAATTTAGCCTGCTGAAGTAGTTGGGCTTGTTGAGATTCCTAACCATGTCAGATTTTGGGGAATTGATTCCGGAATTCGACACAGGTAAATGGTTTTTCTCTATCAGTATCGTTTCTGTTTTCCTCTCAATTGTTATGCCTATAATGCTTCACGCACTTAATAGTTTTTAATCTCACTAGACAGTAGACATAACAACTTAATTTTTCTCCTTTTACTCAAAAGATTGCAGATTCACTTGAGCTTTTATATGGCATCCCGCAATGAATCTCATTTCTGTTGTATAATTGGCTTTATCTCGCAGCGTTGGAGGTGCAGACTATAGATCGGTCAGAGTTGGTGCCTACATGGGGCGAAAGATGATAAAGTCAATGGCGTCTTCCATTTTGTCACAATCAGTGTCAAGTGCTAATGGAGGCAACTCGGAAGAATTAGAGGATGAAGGGATTGATTTACTTGAGACCGAAGCTTCACTAGATTACTTGTGCAATTTGTCGCCTCACAGGTGAGAACAGAAGTGCTTGAAACCATCCATGTTCTCTTCTTGCAAAATATTTCGAACTAAAAGCATTTCGTAATTCACACACGCTAGCATATTGTCAGCTAATCTAATATAGCTATGGTTATGTTGCAGATATGAAGCCCGTTATGCAGATAAGCTTCCAGATTTCATGCTGGGTCAGACATTCATTGACGAATATTCGGATCATGATGATCCGGTCACAGTGATTGATCAAAAGCGTTCTTACAGTGTTAGAGCTCCTGCCAGACACCCTATATACGAAAACTTCCGGGTGAAGGTCCGTCTTTTAATATTTAACAGTCCGTACATAAAGTCGTTTTTTGGCTGGTTAATTAATATGTATGCTTAGCCTATAATCCAGACGATAGTGAAATACTTCTTCTTGTGTAGACTTTTAAAGCTCTTTTGACTTCTGCAACATCAGATGAGCAACTTACTGCTCTTGGGGGACTTCTTTATCAGGTATTACTTCAAACTAACCGGATTTCATCCAAGTCTGAATGTGAAAAGAAATCCAGACCAAGACTTGTCGCCAAGTTACACTAGTGTCACGAATTGAGTTTCTTGATCATGGATTTAGTCACATATTGATGCTGTTTTGGCTATCCTTGTTTGTTCAGTGTCACTATAGCTACAGCGCGTGCGGACTAGGATCAGACGGAACCAACCGGCTGGTCCAGTTAGTACAAGGGATGCAGCATAACAAGTCTAAAACTGATGACGGGACTTTATATGGAGCCAAAATCACCGGTGGTGGATCTGGTGGAACAGTCTGCGTCATAGGCCGTAACTCATTGCGCAGCAGCCAACAAATTCTCGAGGTATATATATATACACTCTAGGTTCAATATTGAGTCCAAAATTTCCAAGTTAGTAGAAACTTAGTTATATATATATATATATATGATGGTGGTGAATGTTCAGATTCAGCAGAGATACAAAGCTGCGACAGGTTATTTGCCACTGATATTCGAAGGTTCGTCACCTGGAGCTGGCAAGTTTGGTTACCTCCGGATCCGACGTCGTATCTCTCTCTGATTTCCCATTCAACCTCTCCTCTCCTTAATTTGGTAAACTTTTTATTTATTCTTATGATACGTTTCTTTAAATCATCTCCATAGGGGTTTCATCTCAAAAATAAATTAGGTCGTTCTTCTCCACTTTGAAAATAATAATGAACTGTTGTTTATCTTAAAGCAAACTCGTCTAGTTTAGATAATTGCTTGTGTATACTACGTTGTTATTTTTAAACAAAGATCTTATGCAAAAGAAAACAAATTACTCTTCACTTATTGTTTGTGTTAATTTGAAACGTGTTCATTGTGTTTGTCATACTCGTATATTTTCTTTCAAGATTTTTTTTTTTTTTTTTTTGGTGTAAGTTTTGGCTAGAAAATATATTAAAATTAGTTAAATGAAAAGAAATAGGAATTGAAAATAGAAGTTAGTGAATATGAAAAAAAAAAAAAAAAAGACAAGGTGGTGGGGCTTTTGGTTAGAGAGAATGGGTGAAGGCTCGGGGGTCGTATCATTATAGTTGACACTTGCACAGTAGCCGAGAGGATCTTATTTATTATTGCTCACGTGCCTTTAATTGCTTTACATACTTCTCCCTATTTATTATTACTTTTTCTTTGCCTTCTCTTTTTTTTTAAAGGAAATGATGATAACAGTGTCTTTGTTATTTATATAACTAGATGTAATAAGCTCACGAATACAAAATGTAATACTAATTTTATACTCCGGTTTTAAGCTTCACATCTGACCAATAATAAGCAGTCAAAAGGGAAAGAAGCCTGTAATTGAGTTTGTTTAGAAACATTAAAGAGGAGAGAGAGAGAGAGAATAGAGATCCGAGCAATATGAAAAGGCAGGCAGGCACTTAGTTGTAGTGATAAACGAGCCGACATGCACGTGCTCACTTCCATTCTTACGCCTTCTCCTCGGATCCTATGACCTCCTTCTTTCATCTAACCGTCCTTATTCCTCCACGTGTGTGCTCCGCCATTCAATTTCACCCCCTTCATCATATGGAAAAGGACTAGTTCAAAAACCACCCTGCAAACAAAATTAATAGTTAATACTTAATACAATCTAAATAGCAATTATACGAACCATCCACATATATTTCATATAAAGACAGAAATTACTAAATACTAGCTGCATGTAGCTATTTTTATCGATTTGTGCAGAATTTTAGAGCTGTTGTTTTCATTACTTTTTTTTCTTATTTGCTAGTCTATGAACAAAAAAATCTGTTAAACTGGTAAATAGTGACCGAATCTATTGAAAGATAGTCATCATATCGTGAGCGCGAGAGGCTAGAGCAATAATTATTAATGTAGAAAGATTTGGTAAATCACGTGGATTCATAATGCTGTATTGGAGTTGGACTATTGCTTGCGTCAAATCACTGATTACAGAAACTATTTCCTTCTCTTCAGATCTTCAAAATTTGGTTAAAGTGGTATACAGTCTTACCGTATTTCAAGATATCAAAATGTCTTGGCCTTTCTCTCAATAAATTTTAGATCTTTCTGTATTTTTTGGTCAGCTATTTTAAGATTATTAAACAGTACTCAATTGAGTTCTCAAGTTAAAAAAAATTTACACGTTTTATATAAAAGTATGTATACAGTATATGTGATGTAAGATTCCTTTTTTTGACGTATATTTATTTCTTAAGTTTTAACGTAGAAAAATGTATATTAAAAAAAAAAACAAATGGTGAGAAATAAAAGGTAGTCTTGGATACAATCTACACGTTCCTCTGCTTCACTCCAACACTTGTTGTTGTGCCTTCTCTTCTTCTTTGTCCTCTACCTTATTCCTTCTTCCTCAAATTTGATTCATTCACTTTCAGATTCTCTCACCAGACACAAACTCCAGATTCATCCCGACAATGGAAACGTTCCGAACATTCCATCTTTTCCTCTTTCTTTTTCACCTCCTCTTCCTCTTCACACACCCCACCCTGACGTCAGCAAAATCTCAGATCGTAGATTGTACAATGTGCACTTCTTGTGACAATCCTTGTCAGCCAAACCCTTCTCCTCCTCCTCCCACTCCTTCTCCGCCGCCTCCAGCCACCACCACCCCCGCCTGTCCTCCGCCTCCTAGCTCCGGCGGTGGTGGTGGTGGTCCCTACTACTACTACCCACCTCCTTCTCAATCTGGCTCTTACCGTCCACCACCGTCTTCTTCCGGCGGCGGAAGCGGCGGTGGCTACTATTATCCGCCGCCGAAAAGTGGAGGAAACTACCCTTTTACGCCGCCGCCGAATCCCATCGTTCCGTATTTTCCGTTTTACTACTACAACCCTCCGCCGCAATCTGTTGTGTCCGGATCCGATGCGAGAATCAGATTCTCGTACGGATTTTCTTTTGTCCTAAGTTTCTCTCTTTATTTCTGTCGCTTTTAATTAAAATGGTAATGACACAGATTAAAGAAAATAATAGAGGTTAATTGTAACAAACAAATCCTCAGATCCTTCGCAGACCCGGCTAGAGATTTTTGCAGAGAAGAAGGTTGGAAGAAAGACTATGCATGAGAGATCTACACGCTATAAATTAAAAACGGTGAATATTGATTCTCCATTTTTTTCTTATGTATTTTTATTACTTTTTGCTTGTACAAGTAGAAATATATTTGTAAGTCATCTTTTTTATTAAACAATTTGTGTTTTTATGAATGTAGCTCTTTTTATATAATTATAAAAATAATAAATTGGGTTTCGTCTCCCTTTATTTTAGGTTTTAATTACGTTTATGTGCTTGGATTCCAAATATATTTGTGATGCTGTAATTTGGTTAAAAGGACAAAAAAAGCATCATTTTATTAGAATAATTATATAAAATACATGTCGTATAACATCAACAAAACCTCATATTACTTCATGACTATGGAGACAAAAGAATAAGATATTATAATTACATACATAAGTTTGAAGAAGAAAAAAAGATATGAAATTTGTTATTAAAGAGATGATGTAGAATTGTCGAGTAGAGAAGGAAAATGAGCCCCACACACACAGGTAGTGACTACTGACTACTGAATAACCAGGTCGACGCTCTTTTGGGTCCTACTTTTTATTTTTCTTATTCGGAAAAGCCCAAAACCGTTATAAATGATTTTGGGCATACACGCTTGACGAGCATCCGATGTAAGTGTTTTTTTTTTTTTTGATAAAGGTTATTCAAATTTATATAAAACGTAATATAATTATGACTCTAGAGTCATATATCGTTTGTTTAAACGAGTATAGTAGATTAGTAGTAAAGAGAAGGTGCATACATTTTAGAAAAAACAGATCATAATAGGAGAGTAGTGAGACTAGCCTGTGGAACGTCTTGTGTGACCTCCATGATCTTGTTCCCACATCTTTTTATAACGCTAGTCCATTGTATCTCTTGAATCTTCTGCGTTGTTTGAGGATTCGGCTTCGAAGAGTTCTCTGGGCCGACAAGGACAAGTCCACATCTTCCAAAGACTCTGCTTCTGAACAAGAAACGATTCCAACCAGACAAACCAAACCTGCATTTTCAGCTTCAATTAAAAACGTTCTACCAGTGAAGTGATAGGTTCGTTGATTTTGAAATCAAGAGACGGTTTGTGCTACAAATATTTTGGTGACTATAGGTTTGTGCTACAAATATTTGTTTCATCAGCAACTTAATTGCAGTTACTGGTCTGCATAGCTTGTTTTATGTTTTATGGGATAAACCCAGCTAAATTTGTTCATTAGTAGACAATGTTTGTTTTTATGGGATATAATGGTACACGTTAAATAAATATCCTCCGATTTTGGGAGGCAAATTTATTTTAATAACCTTTTATTGTTTTGTATGAAAAAAAAAAAGTGGGACATGAAAATCAGAAAAAGAATCGCGAGAAAATGAGAAGAGAGAGGCGCGTAGATTGGGTTGTCTCCATCACCGACTCCTTTTTTTTCTTTCACCAACAAAAGCCCAAAAGTCGTGAGCTGTTTTATAGCTGGCCCGTTTTTATATCACGCGCTTCGATAGCGCGTGGCGATGGGGTGGTCACATCGCGTGTACGGGAGATAAGAGCGAACAGCTGGAATTAAATTTTAGGGAATATGTTGCAAATTTTCAAATTCACATTGTTCCCTTTCTAAATCGTCATTATAATTATTGACAAACAAAACAAAAGCCCATGATTAATTTCCGCAATAATATATACTTTAATCATTTAATCTTCCTTTTTCATTAGTTTTTCCGTCCGTGATCAGACAGTAATTCAAACAAATGATTAGTGGCTAAAAATAACCTTAATTGTCATATATTTCACAAGTTTCGAATCAACAGCTAACTTAGTAAAGATCTCTCATGAAAACGAATAATTAATTAATTAGTAGATTGCATATAACATTAGCTTGGCCTAAAGAACAATTCCGACTGAATTACATATATTTATATAAATCTCTCTTCATCATTTCCTCACTAACTTATTTTTCCTAATCTCTCAAACCATTCAGACAAAAAAAAAGAGTTAAGTAAGAAACAAAACTCAACCACAAGAAAGAGCCATGAGAAGCACTGCTGCTCGTTCCTCTTCCCCAAGTTTCCTCCATAGCCTCTTCTTCTCCACCGCCGATCTCTTCATCGCCGGAACTTTAAACCCTAAATCCAAAAATTTACTAACCCTTTTCACATTCTTCTTGTTTCCACTACTGTTGTAATTCTCAGGATCTGTTGTCTTGATCCTGTTCTTGACATTCCCTGGATCCACTCTTCCGTTCTTGACATTCTGATTGTCGAGAGCTAGATTGTTATTATTATTACTTTTGTTCTTGATCTTATTATCCTCTTGTCTAATTCCAAGAGCTGCTTGCCTCCTCTTCCTGCTCTTGATCCCACACGCATTGCACAATGACTGCAGAAAAGAAATAAGCCTTGATGAGACTAGAGAACACAAGCTAATCATCACTTAACCAATTTCTACTACAGAAACCCATGACTAAGGGAATCACAAACAGTCTAAAACAAGATCAAGTCATCAAACACTTCTAATGAGAACAATAAAGATCCATCTTCTATGATCAACACATTTCAGTATTCACAAGAGCTTTACAAAACCCTCACCTACCTAGATGATGTGATCACACTAATGTGGCGCAACTTATTCTGAAACCNACACTAATGTGGCGCAACTTATTCTGAAACCCACTTGCTACAGAGCTAGGGACACAAGATCAGCCGACATTTGAGTGTATTTAAGTACCCTTTTGACTAGATCTAAAACAGGAAACCCCAAAGCATGTGATTTTAGGGTTTCAAACGAAAAGGGGAGAGATCGTGATCATACTTTAGGTCCAGCTGGGCCACCACGCCAAAGTGGAGTCCTGCTAGTTCCGCAATCAACGCATGTCTTCTTCGTGTCGCCTCCACTTCCGCTACTGCTACAGTTTCCGTTGTCTACATCGGACGAATCTCCCGCCGATTCGAGCTTCGTCGTCTTCGTTTCTTCCGTCATTGACATCTACAAACCAGAACACACTTAGTACAAAAACGCGATCGACAGCTACAAGTAAGGATCAAACGATCAAAGAAAACTCACATTGATCCACTTGGAGGCGAAACCAGATTGAGAAGAATGAAAATCTCACTAGCTTAGATGAAGACTCACAGAAGCAGAAGCAATAGAAATGGCACAGAGGAATCAGAAAACCTCTGCTAGAAGACAGTGAAGCAGAGAGAGTGTGTGGTGATGATGATAAGGAAGAGAGAGAGACGCCGCAGAGGAATAACGGATAAAACAAACGGAGAGGGTTTTTATAATGAAGGAGGAGGCGGGGACTGGAAACCCTAGAATTCGATTTTATAATTACTAAATTACCCTCGAGCGGGGGATTTTATTACGTTGGAACCACCCGCCAAAAAAACAAACAAGAAAACTGAAAAAAGAAGAGGGAAAATTAAATTTACAATGAAGTGCGTAGTAACAAACGCATTCTAGTGCAAGGGTTTTTTTTTGGTATCTTGGTATAAAATTTGAATATTTTCATAGCTGGTGCACAAATTATTACTAATTTACAGTTGTTCGATTTGTATGCCACGTTAGATTTGCCAAATTGGGCTTTAGAGATGCATGCATTTTTATCAACTGTCTTTTACATATTCTATGTAATATTGTGAATTAAATGAAAGAATTATTGTAATTGATATATTCTTTTAATTAAAAAAACCCTGTTTCGTTTATTAAATAAAATAACATCGAGTACGATATTTCTATCAGTTTGCATATAGAGTATTTCAATTTCTCTTTTTTTTTTTTGTCAATCTTATTTATTTAAATTGTATATAATCAATTTTGAATATTTAGATTTTGTTTTTTCCAACCAGACTTTCCAGTTTCCAGTTTGAACAAAAACATTGGATTATAGTATTATTAAACGCTACTTGACGATAAGCATTAATAACATCGATTTATGGACATACGTTGAAAAGAAAAAACATAGATATATATAGATAAGCGTGCATATGCAGACAACAATAGCCCTAAATGACTTGGACCGCACTGAAATAAGATAAAGAAAAAAAACAAATATCTTTTTGTCACCAATAAGACCAAATAAAGTTTGACCAACTTTTTTATGTTTTTGACTTTGCAGTGTTGTGTAGTACAAATGTAACAAAACCCAGACACACTTCTCTCATCACACTTCAAAAAACTATAAACCCCTTCCCAAATATCCCCTGACGACTCCTACCCAACTCCCCAACAAGCTTATTACTTGACTCAAACCCACCCACCACTGAATCTGACCGCACCATAACAGACCAGACCAGATCAGACCAGGCCAGACCAAGGCACCCCATCTGACTTTTACACAGAAGACCAGACTCTAATCAGACCCATTTAACCAGTGCCCCCAAACTCTTTAACCTCCTTCGACTCTTCAATCATATCATGCTCAGCTCCTGTTGAAACAAAACCAGACACAAAGATTTACACAGAGACAGATTTACTCTGCTTCCTAGTCTATGCTTGAGATGCTCAGACATTTGGACACGATTAGTTAGTCCCAAAAGTATTTGAGTATTTTATACCTTCACTTGAAGTTGAATCCACCTGCCGGTGCGGCTGCATCATTACCTCCAAACTGGAAGCCCTGAGCAGAACCATCACCAGGTGGTAACGTCTCGTCTTCCTCTTCCAACCAGTATGTTTCAAGAATTTTGACCGCCTTCTCATAGATTTCACTGTTGTCATGACTCTGGAGATTCTCAATTTTTTCTAAACCTTCAGCATCATCGATTAACTGTGCATAAAAGTTTACATCCCCAGTATTTCCCGTGACCTTTTCAGCTTCCCCGACTTTCAGAATGTTCTCCAATCCTTCCAGACACACGGTGATAATCCTTGGATCGGGGCACACCAAAAGATCACACAGTGGTTTCACGACTCCCTGTTCCACCATGTACCTAAAGCACGCAACAAGAGAAGATTGAAAGTGATCAGTTAAAAGAGAGCTTACAAGATTTTAATTGAGGCGAGATCAACAGAAGATGGGGCTTATATCGTATAAATCTTACTTGATCTGGTCGGGAGAACCGCCCGAAGTGGCATTTGATATTGCCCATGCAGCTTCTTTCTTTATATCGAACTCTGCATTTTGAAGCAGGTTGACGAGAGGGCAAACCAAGCCAGCTTCACATACAGCCTGCATTACCGAAAGAATATTAGAGAAGAGAACATACACACACAGAAAATCTTTCTTCAAACAACAAAAGCCTTCTGAAAATGATAATAAGCTGATAAAAAAACACATGAATATTCAGCAAATGTTCACCTGAATCTGGTCCCTGTTTCCAGCAGTGATATTTGAGATTGTCCAGCAAGCTTCCTTTTTTATGCTCTTCTTATGGTTGTGAGTCAGAAGGCTCAAAAGGCTAAGGAGTGCACCATGACTAATTACACACTGCAGGAAAAATTCTCATCAGCTCAGAGAACCTAAGTAAGAAATGGTGAAATGTTTTGAGAGTCTAGATTGTTCTCGAAGGATTGCCTTAAATTAGTCTATAAATTAGCAAAATAGGCAGGACACCAGACATCATGTGCATTATCTGAGACTAGGGTAAACCAAATTTAGATAGAAATGATAGATCCCATTCCAGAGGCACACCTAACATTCTCAAGGTGATTTAATCTGATGGAGTAGGAAGCTATGCAAGTAACTTTTAACAACCAAATGTCATTATCAAAAGTTCAGATTCAGTTGCTATGCCAGTGGTGTCTCAATTCTTCCCATTAACATTTTACGAAGAGTGAACCAAGTATACTGAACAGAAATGACTGAAACTATAGAAGAATAAGTATACCTGTGTCTGTGCATCATCTCCAGTGACGATGTTACCGATACTACGAAGAGCAGGAATAAGCACAGATGGTGATGGATGCCTACAGCAAACCAAAATTCAATGGTATTCACTAATACATAATCATGTACAAAAGCAATGTGAATCACAGGATTAAAAAAAACTCACTGGAGAAGCTCGACAAGGCGAGGAACAACACCTGCCTGAATGACAGATTCGATTTTGTCATTTGTGCCATCAGAAAGATATGAGAGGGCCCAACAGGCATCAGTTAACACTTCCTCATCAGTCGAATGAATCAGGCGTTCAAGGGCTGGAAGTGCTGGACGAACCTGTTCTTAAGAGACCAGGGATGTTAAGAAATCTCCCTTGATCAATAAGAAAAAGTCAGGCAGAGAATCAGACTGAAATGATAGACAAACCTGGTCAAAAGGAGGCTGTGGCTTGCCCCTGCAGAAATTTGAGAGGGTCCAAGTAGCATTTCTAAGCATTGAGAGTTTAGCATGCTCATTCAACTGAGAGAGCAATGGTAACAAAGCTCCCTGACCTAAGACAAGATCTCTGCACCGTGGAGAATCACCAGCAACATTCCCTAACGCCCAAACAGCCTTAAACATGAACAGGTTAAGAAAATAATTAGAACATACTTGGTCCCGAAGATAAAAAGAAAAAGTTGACCAAGGATTCTGTCATGAGCAAAAACCATAGACATATTTTACCTGCTCACGGACATCATCACTCTGAGAAGCCAACAGTTGGACAAAAATCGGAACAGCACCCTGTTCAATGACCACCTTTGTATTCTCTGAGGTCCCAGAAGCAATGTTCGTCAATGCCCAAGCAGCTTCAAACTGAAGCCACACACACACAAAGTATACAGTATCAAATGATAATTCTAACAAATGTGACAGATACATAATGGATCCACCAAACCTGGAGCTGTGGATAGTCCTCCCTCGTGAGAAATTCCACAAACCGAGGCACAACACCAGCATCTATCACCTCCTCGATTGGAGGACTACGCTCTGCCAAAGTTAAAAAAAAAAAAAAGCATGGATTCATTTCAAGAAATTGCCGAATTGAATGCAAACATAAAAAGTCCATAAAGATATAGCAAAATTACCTATAGAAAGCAATTTCCGGAACTGAGTAGTCGCTTCGAGCTGTAAGTTTCTGTCCTCTGACCAAACTCCACCAACCATGGATGGCAAACTCTCCAACTTGGGAAAAAAACAAAATCGAAACGATCTAATCAGTTCTAAACACACAATCTAATACAACCCCTTAAAATAGGTTCCAGATCCATAGTAATTTTACCTTTTTCTCGACCGCTGAAGCACCAGGAACGGAGGAAGGAGCGAATTGAGGCTGCTGTGTGGCTTGAAGACCCTCGCGACGTTTCTTCTGCAAGCTCTCTTCACGCTTGGTCTTACGGATCTCGACCATGTTGTCCTCTCTCCTCCGTCTTCCTTCCTCGGCGTCAACCGCCACTTTGTAGCGGTTCCGGCGAACCTCAGTCTTAGCGTTGGGTCTCAAAGACATGGCTGCTACTACTCTCCTCTTCTGGCTTCGTGCCGGTGAATGAAAGTCACTGAAAACGAGCTGACGAGAGACTATGTATATATATATAAAAGTGAAATGTATAGAATCGGCGGATAGATAGAGGATAAACCCTAAACGAGGTGGAGAGGGGAACGAGAAAAAAAGGTACAGAGATTGATTTTCGTTGGTTTACAAAAACATTTGTGTAATCTGGAATAAATTTAGATTCGTTAGTGTCGTATAGAAACCAAGTTGACTCGTTGATTCTAGTCTCTTTACTTTACCCTATACAGCTAATTTTCAATTTATTTATTTAAAAATATAATTATCGTAATACACATTTTTTTTTTGCAAACTTGGCTTTGAATGGTATAATACGAAATAAAAAAAAAGTATATTCGTTTTAGAGTAAGAAATGTTATTATCACTCAAGGAGGCTCAGCCAAGTTTAAATTTTTTAGAGTAGTTTTTAAGAAGTATACACATATATATATTATGTACGGCTGACACATCTGATCTCTGAGGTTTAAAACTCTCTCAAAGGAATAATAAAAACATGGTGATGGGGTTGGGTTTGGTTTTAGCGGAGGTCGAGGACCTCGTATTTGAGTTTGGCGTTGAGGAAGACATGTGAGCAATGCTCGTAGATTGGGTTACCATCCTCTGCTTCTTCGTGCGGGTGGAAGCCTCGTTGCTGGCAGTTACGGATCACGGATACTCCCGATGGATCAGAGAGATGGAATATCCCGTGAGGTGTTGATTCGTCTGTTGGAGCCATCACGATCGCAACTGCCTCCGGTAGCATTATCTGGTGAGATAGATATGGAACCATATGGTCAAATATGGTCCGAGTATAGTAATCGCATCATATGTGATCTCTCTGTTTATAAAGTGATTAACATATATATAGATAAGATATTGAAAAAGGAAGTTTGTACCTGATAGGAGTAGTGTGTATGAAGATCAACCGATGACATGAAGCAAGTTTGAGTTGGGTGTGTCTGAAACCAGAATGTAATTAGCCACAAGAATCGATAAGCTTATCAACTAGTGGATATATGGATTCAGAAATTGTTCCGAGTAGCTTTTTGTCTATAATGCAGTTTTGAAATATCTCTAAAAACAATAAGCGCGAATGAAATGACATGGACTTGCTGGTCGATGAGGCTGATAGAACTTACATGAATCCAACCCAAGGGGAATAGAGAGAGTCTGTCCTGTACTTCAAATATTTCTTCTTCGTTTAGTGTTTGGCACTGTACATTAACAAGTGAAGATGGTTAGTGTGAGAGAAGAATCTCACTGGAGAATAAAAGTAATTATTATGGATGTAAAATGGTTAAGAAAAACGAGGAACATACAGAATCTGAGGTAGACTCCTGCTTTGGGATTATGAGAGTTGTGATATGAAAAACCCTGTTTTTCTACAAAAAAAAGGGGAAAAGCGAATATAAGTGATGACAAGATACTATGCGAGCACAATATACTATGAACGCAAAGGTGTGGTCCGTCTACTCACCAGAGAGCCAGCAAGCACTCCACAAGTTTCTAGATTTCTTTCTGTGTTTGACCGAGCTAGCCTTAAGAAATCTTCCATTATGCGCACAGGCTTCAGCAAATTTAAATAAAGGGAGAAGACATTAGTAATAGATTAACAATACGAAACAGAGAAGATTTCCACTGAAACACCGCCAATTCTAGCAAGCTTTAAAGAGGGTGTAATGGGCATAAATCCAATACTTTGACTTAAACATATTACTATTCCAATGTTCCATACAATAGTCTCCCGATTAATCAATGTATTGATTCCATGAGCACATACAGAGTTATAATAATCATGGGTAATCATGGGCTATCGTCTCAAATTTTCTACTTGAAATGCATGTCCTTTCTATTTTTTTCTCACAAACACAAAATAGATGGAAATTGCACAAAAATAAAAGAAGAAATAGCTGGAACTTACCACATGCAAATGCTGATAAGAATTGCTGCCATCTTTTCCTTCTAGAGAGGGAATTGCAGGTCCTGGTCTAGGATCAGCTACTTTAGATGGGCAAATTTGGGCTACCTCTTGATGCACTTGAGCAAGCACAGGAGGAGGGGAAGGTTGCTTCATACCGACAAACTGAAAGGGGTCTTCAGTTGCGTCACTAATAAATTGGGAAGTTACCGCCTCAGAATGACGTTGCCATCGACCATCATCTAAGGAGAGCACAGAGTTCAGCGTTGAGACCCCTTGAGAATCACCATTAAGTGACGTTGAGAAACCGCTAGGTCCAGCGTCAATCAAACTGTAGAAATACATGGAGTAAGTTAGAAATAGCCATGACTTCTATAACGAAATGCTTGAAAGGCAACAGAAGATAAGTACTTACCCTGAATTTTCAGCAGAACCCCAATCAGTATTACTCGGATATTGAACCTGTTATTTCATACAAGATAAAGATGTTTCTCAGCTCCTTCAGATCAAAACTCAAATTAACATTGGATTGGACCAAGAAGAAAAAGAAAGAGTGAGAAAATGTGGGAAAGATAACAACGATAAGCAATTTTTACCTTTATCTCCGACTTGGGTGCAACCCATTGACTTTTAAGACCATTTGGACCTAGGAATGAATGTCTAGACAAGGTTGCTTGGTTTGGAGGCAGAAAATCAAAAGATCTGCAGGTTCAGGAGCACAATTAAAGTCTCATTGATCATCTCGAATTAATATGGATAAGCACTCCATTTCTTGTTTCAATATTTCAACACTAAAGAAAAATTCAACAAAACGCAAACAAGTATCTTCAAACATGATACCATAAACAGAAAAGCCAAGCAGCATCGGCAGTTCATCTAAATGGCAATCTGGTAATAATGACCCAAACATCATCACATTTATTGGGGTCGCAGAAACAGACAGAGGTAAAGCAAGAAAACCAATGACATATATGAATTGCATACCCCTATTTCTCAGGGTTTCCAAGAGCTTAGAGAACTTATGGTGTTTGGTTTCCTATTAAACAGAATTACTAACAATTACACTAAGGGAGAATACTCACAGCTTCTGGAATTGCTGATCAATCTGTGTACGATTTGAAGATGAAGTCAGATTATTGTTATATGTCCAGGATGTTTGAGATGTCGGTAAGGCTGGCTGCATCAAGGGAGGAAAGAAAAAGAAAAGGCAATGCTGGTAAGAACATGTATTTGAAGTTTTGGGAACATGGATTTTGAAGATGCAATGATAAAGTCACCAAAATAACCCCAAATTATGTATTAAATAGTAGATGCAAATTCCAAGTTTTAGACCTTTTTAATATCAGGTCTGGAGTATGAAGCCTTGTGGACAGGAGGCCATTCAACAGCATCTGAACTATATGATACGATCGGGAAATCACTTCCGACACGATGGGATGCATCCTCGGCTCTGTTCAGCTCATCCACTAGCCGGTTGAATTCCGGTTTCAGAGACTCGAGCTCATTGATTACAGCGCGTAACCTCTGTTGTACAAAGGAGGCCAATTTTGAGAATATTACTACGTCTGGTAATACAAAACAACACTTTGAAGGATAAAATAGAAATACCTGACCTTCCTACTCCCAAGTCTTTCTTGTGGAAGCGATGCTTGGTAATCTCGATGGAAAGGAATTGTTTCAGAGATCAAACTGCGGAAAAAGAACAAACTTGAAACTCTTGCATGGAAAATATAAAATTTCCAAGAGTACAAATAGTGAAATTTTTCTCCTCACCTCGAATATCTAAGAAGCATGATATACAAATCCACAACATTCTTCTCTTCCCGATATATGCTGGCCTGAGCAATATTCAAACATGTTATTATGGATTTTGTAGAAAGTTAAAACTGATTATGCTTAAATCTTCTCAGAACTCTCAACCATCAAAACCAGACAACAGGCCAGTAAATCAACTGCTTTACAAAACAATCATACAATTGGAACGCTACTACATGTTTCTCTACAATATCATCTAAACGGAAACCTAAGAAATTGGAATTAGCCAATTAGGTTTACACAAAAACTAGAAATCGATCACTTAAACTTCAAAATCTAATTGATAGACTCAACTTCCAGTTCCAGACACGCCTAACCTAACAAAATCAATACAACCTTTACATTCTCCAGTTCCTAAACTTGCTAGCGCGAAATCAAATCCTAGAAACGCTTAACATGAGTTGAGATGTCGATTCGAACCTCCGTTGCGATATCGGAACATACCTGTCGGAGAAGATTATCGGCGATGCGGTAGTAATTACGGAGAGGAATACGATTATCCACCTCAATCTGACGTGCCACCTTATTCAGATCAATCTTCATCTTCACCGGAAACCGAGTATACAGCTTAATCTTTCCAGATTTCAATCACTTTTCCGGAGAAAGTTCCGCTGAGATCGAAGGATCAATTTGCGCTGAGAAAAACGTAGAGTCAGAGAAAGAATAAAACTGTGTCGTTTTATGAGACCAATGTCGACATGATTACCAATGAGGTCGGTAAAGTCTGAGTCGATATGAGGGCCGTCGCCAACAACAGAAACTTATTGGGCAATTTCGACGTTTGCCTAAATTTTCAGGGGATTATTTACGATTATTATATTATTGTTTTATAATTATTATTATTTTTTTAACATTATTTCATAAATTTGAATCGAATATTACATTGTTATGATACATACAAATACAACAAATATATTGGTTAAAAAAAAAACCTTATAACTAAATAAGAGCAATTACCCGATGTTTCTTTTCTCAGGTAAGACTTATACGTTAACAAATTATTATATCTGTTATTTATCATATTTGTCTTCGTTTTCGGTCTGATATGATCATCTTGTGTGGCTATCATTTTTGTGATTAAACGCCAATAAACTCTTAGAAGATCATTGATTGCAAATTTGCAATCCATATGTTCCATCACAATCCATCCAAACATCTCCAATAACAGAAGATGTCGTATATCTTGGTTGTAGTCATTGTCCATAACTTTAATATTCTTCTGATTCAAACATAAGTGGACTTTATTCTTTCCAGCGATTTGCTCTGATTATTGTTTATAAATCCGATAATACCATGATCGAAAACTGAAATTATGTCTCTAAACCAAACTGTAGAGAATAATGAAATCGCAACCTCATCAACAAATATCTGTTTGATTGACCATGTCCCATAGACATAGTAACCATAAACACCATTGAAAGCATGTGAAGTTTCTTCCATTAATGTAAAGCATGATAGGATTTTGCCTACTAAAATATCGATACATTTCCGGATAGATCAAGGGATTATAAAATCACACCACCACCGAAAATCACAATAACCATCACCCATAGAATGCAACATAACCGGTTGTGAAACCGTTTATGAATAGTCATCTCCATCGTACGAGATATAAGAGAGGGGGAGATCTGAAAACGCCGAAATCCAGTGAAAACACTCTGGGAGAAGAATACACAGTGATAACCAAAAAGTTGTCTTTACGATCGCACGAGAAGACAAGCTCTTTTGTATTTTTTTTTTATAATGTACTAGTATTAAGCCCGTGCCTTGCACGGGTAGAGGAGTAAGAGATTACATATGTTATATAAAATA